>APFE030949547.1:212777-223546 GCA_000404065.3 Pinus taeda | reverse complement strand
AGCTTAGTGAGACGACCCAAAAAAGAGTCTTCTTGTTCAAAGCGATCTCGAAGAGCTTTGGTAAATTGGGTCCAAGTCCTAAAAGATCCATTGCAACGCTGATGCCATTCCCACCATTGCCACCTTTCATTGTCGAAGTACATGCTCCCCACATAAGCTTACTCCCATCATCTAGGATATGATTGAATTTGAAATACTGCTCCATTTGTGCTAGCCATGCGGACGTGGTGTGAGAACCGTCAAATTTATTCATATCCAACTTGGGAGGTCGCTGACTGGGTGGTGGATGGGTGTGCCAGACGTGAGGAGAGTGGCTAGATTCACCGTCATTGCATTCATGGCCATTATACACCTCCTTGTGGGCTTGCTCCTTGCCCTTTGACATAAATTCCTGTATCTGGAGACCTAGTCCGCGAAACTGAGTTTGGAGTTCGTTCACATTTTCTTCAAGTTTGTCCATCCTTTCATTGGCCATCGTTTGAGCTCTAGTTGCTACCATACGCCAACCTGATGAAAAATTGGGACCGCCAAAAAATTTTCACAATTAATTGAATGGTACCACCGTGCTTAGCTCGCCGTCCTGATTCTAATAGGCTAGATCGCCAATAAGCGCCCTGGAAGATCTCAGACTTTTTTTTTTTTTGAAACTCCTAACGGAGTTTTACTCCTTCCTGATCAATACTGCAGTCGCCAAATCCTCAAAATGTCAATGCGGCCAAAAGTCATGTGACAATTATACCTTGGTATAGGAACCCTTCACAACGACTCTGGTCTGGTGGATCTGAGAGTTCTGAATGGCGGATCGGATAGTGTTGGACGGATGAACTAACTGCTTCTGCAGATATGATGAATCTAATAGATCGGAATGGCTGATTGGGACCGATGTCTGCTGCTGCTGCACTCCTTTGCTCAAGCGGATCTGGAAGAGATGATGATTGAAAAGGGAACTAGGGTATTGAGGAGTGTCAGGTGCTACAGATCGCGATATACATAAGGGTCTGGCAGTAGTACTCGGCCCAATGTTTCAGGGCTCTAACTAAGGAGGGTCGACCATACCCTTAGCCGTACCACCCGACTACCCTATCGTACGGGGGAGTAATCTCTCCGAGTACTGTTCTCGGTGTACTGTAGCCGCAAGACGGCCGACGGTTTATCTATGGCGAGGTTTTTAGGGAGCATATGGGGCTTCCGATATACCCAGAGGGTATGTGGAAGACAGTCCGTGCATGGTTCTGTCTAATGCGCTACTACTCAAAGGGGTACCCACAGGGGTTACAAGGGAGTCCAATAGACGTGACCACCTCTTGTATTTCCTGCATGCATGCCTCCCCAAATCCGCAGATTTATGCGCTCAACGACAGATCCCGTGGTTTAAAGACGTCGGAACACGTCTCGAGCCAAAAAAATTTTTGCTACGAAATGGAGATCCCACCGGCCCTAGAAAGTGCTCTGATACCACTTGTTATGCTCTTAGACTGCAAATGATACCCAAATACAGAATATGCGAAGAAAAGAAACCCAGAACACAGAATATGCGAAGAAAAGATACCCAGAACACAAAATAGCAATGATTTTATTATTCAGAGAGTAATGTTCACTTGCCTCTTCGAGGGGGCAACCTCCAATAGAGCAGAGCTCGATTACAAAATAAGACACGATACTGCTCGCAGGGAGTTTCTATCCTTTATATATGACTCAGACATGCAATACCACGGGCCAATACCGCGGTATTACTAATACCATCTATCTAATACTATGGCCCATTTGCAACTAACTGTGGTTCCGTTATTAATTGCAGATTAACCACTTACAATTATTAATATGGGCTTTATTGACTCTTGACTATGACGTGGTCCCATTACATAGATAAGGGGGTTAGGCTGGGACCCTAACAAAATTCTAGTTAATTATACATATCAAAACTTTGAAAATATTAGTTAATAATACATAGTAAAATAAAGGGATGACTAAATGAAGTTACCACATATCCTTTCCTTAGACAATACACCTCTTAATATTGAGTTTAGTTGATCATGTCCTATGTATTCTTCAATAATGTGCCAAGTCATTCTCTGAAGCACTCATCTATCATGAAATGCCAAAAATAATAGAAGGAACTAAGGTGCTCTTTCTAATAGGTCAACAAATCCTCAAAAGATGGAGCTTAGTTGATCATTTTATATGTATTCTTCAATAATGTGCCAAGTCATTCTCTAAAGCACTCATATATCATGAAATGCCAAAAATAATAGAAGGAACTAACATGCTCCTCCTAATAGGTCAACAAACCCTCAAAAGATGGATTTTTATGGAGAAGTACATGTTCGGTAAGTAACATAGGTTGTTATAAGAACGTCCTTTGGAAAGACCCCCTAATAGTGTTGGAATAAGATTGATTAATGTGAAAAATCCCATTGTTAAATTGAACATGACCCAAAGATGTAGAGATTTAAGGAATAATGCATAAGAAACAAAAAAAAAACTCCAAAATAAATCAAATGAAAAATAAAGCTATGTACGATAACTTGAATCCATGTGTTAAAATTATCAAAAAAATCATTATTATGGGTTACCTGTAAGAATTTACAAATATGTGCAACAAAAGTGAAAAGTTTCTTAAATCTATGTTAAAGTATGTGGAAATACAACAAAGTGTTAATTTACTCATAAATACACCAAATATTCCATAACTAAGTCTCTAAAACCATGTACCACTACAATGTGATATTATATGCAAGGAGGCTCTTATCCAAATCTAGTTCTAACTAGCTTAGTTTATATATTCTACATTTGCACTTTCTTAGTTCATATATTTTGTAATGAGTTGTTAAAAAATATTGGAGTGGCAAATTAGCTTAAGTTTAACCAAAAAAATGTTTTAATGACAATTTATTTATAATATAACTAAAAAATGTGAAAATCATAATTTTGAATTTTTGAATTAATATAGATTAAATCCCAAAAATTTTAATACTCTGAATTTATTTATACATTAAAAAAATATATTTCAAATAATAAAAATAATAATCTTATAAAAAATATCTCACCAAAAAAATATTATATATATATCATATATAAATATATAATAATAATAATAATAATAATAGAAACCTTTACCTATTAAAAAAACATTCACCTTTTAAAATGATGTGACATATCTCCGCATAATGTTCCTCCAATAAACAAGGATAAATAAAATTGTAAATGAAATTTCCACCTGCTCTTCTACGTGCTCCGATACCTCAACATATTGAAAGTTTACACTTCAAACAAAACCAATTAAATATTCTCAATATTTGTAAAGTGAGTTCATAGTGTGAAAAAAAAACCAACCTTAAAATGACAAGTGGCCACCACAGTGACAAAGGCTAATTATGTGAACTTCTTTACATCTGCGATAGAGTAAACAAAGAACCAACGATTATTTCAATGTGTATCTTTCCATATATTATTACTATTTTATCCTCCCCACTTCTCATTCCAGAACATCCCATCTCTATTTCCGTGTGTTTGATATCAACACTAAATGTTCAACTACGTCTGTGACCCGCAAATGTATGTACAGTTGGATAGATGTTTAATACCATTGATTTCATAAACTAAGAATCTAATCCTAAAAAACGATGACTCTTCATATAATTTTTCCTTAGTTAATTGTTGGTTAAATTTATGAGGTTTAATATTTATTAAATTTAATATTATTCTTATCCCAATGCATAAAATAAATTATTTAATCCAACCTCTTATGAATAGTATTAATAGGTAGTAAGCTTAATAATTTTTATAAACAGATAAATCATTTAACATCACATTAATATATAATTCCTGTATATATTTAGTTTTTAATTTAATAAAAGAAATACTTATGATTTTTGAAATTACTCCATTATTATTCTCGAATAGGAATATATAATTACGTCTTTTAAGGAAATCACTCAATCTAATATTAAATTTATAAGAACCATTAGTAATAATTTGTTATTAACAGAATGTTATTTAACCAAATAAATTACTATTCATTATAACTAATTTCAATAAATTACTATACATTATACCTAATTTTTTTTACTAATTTCTAGAAATTGAGTATTACTTTATTAATTTTAATATTACTAAAATAACAATAATAATATAAGTTCCTCAAAAGAAATCATTTAAACTAATAATTAATTCACAATAACCATTAATATTAGTTTATTAATGTTATTTAATTAATAATTTGCGTAAGATTCTATGCATAGTACCTAATTTTACCAATTTCGACAAATGAAATATTTTATTTTAATATTATAAGAATAATAATAATATTTAATAGTTGAGCTAAGTCCTAGGGTCAAAATTAGCCGTTATATAGCCGTTGGAGTCTCTGCATCAGTCTATTTAACCTGCTAGGCCAGGTCTGTTTCTTCAACTCGTCCTGATGATGAACCACACTAGTTGGTTCGAAACGCGTCGACAAAATTCTTTCTTATGTGATTTACGCCGAAGCTCTTCTTACAACTATGACAAATCACAGAAGTCTCAATTCTACAAGTAAAGTTAATTATGAAAGTTATTTTATTTAAAGTAAAGGTATATTTAAATCAATTGTGGATTTCTAGGACATTTTGGGATCTATAAGTCATGGGCTAGGTTAATTATTATTATTTGACTTTACGGGTGTCCATCATATCTTAGAATATCTCATGAATTGATAATCCACTTAAATTCTATGTAGTAAAGGAAGTTCAAGTTAAACCAAATTTTATACAATTTCAATGACATCATTCAATCATTTTTAAACTTAATATTAAAATTAATTATAATAGGTAATTATAATTAGATTTTTTAAAAATAAAATTACAACTAAACCTACATTAAAATATGATAAACAATATCGTAATAAATACTATATAAATTAATATAAATACATTATATTATATTATATATACATTACATTTAAATAATTATAAAATAAATATATAGACTATTAATGGAAAATATATATAGATAATAACCATATTTAAATTTATAATCTAAATTATAAAATTTAATATGCGTTATGTTTAAATTTATATATTAAATTGTTTAAATTTAATATACGATTGCAACTATATATTATTTAACCCAAAAAAATTCCATGTCTTAATAATAACTACATCAAAAGATTGGATATTCTCTCTATTTTTTCGTCTGTTCTTTAATTGCATTATCTCACTCATAAGGACACTTTGGTTGGCTCAACAACGGGAGGGTTCCGTCGAGCGTATTCTAATTGTGAGCTGTTTTCACGGTTTTTACGTGAATTGCAGTTTTAAATTTAATAATAATTTGTTTGGATTTGTTATTTTTAAGCGTGTAATTTATAAAAATAGAAAGTCTAAAAGGATAGAATTATAAATTAATTATATTTTTTAGAGTTGTTTTTAATAGGATTTTTTAGAATTTTCAGTATTAAAATTTTGATGAAAAAATTGAGGTGAAATTTTGATTTGTATTATTTAAACTGATTTTTTGATTGTATATATGGATTCAACTCTTTAAAAAACCCCAAGGGCACTTTGATTGTGCAGGGGGTTACCCATCAAGCTTGTGATTTCGATAAATTCCTAGGGGATTTTAGAGAAATTAGCCACAAAAAACCCACCAGAGAAGTTTCCAAAAAATCTCACTAAAATCAACTAGATTTAAAAATTCATTTTAAATCATTAAAATTAAAATTAAAAATAAAACCTCATTTGCATAAACATACTGACAACTACCATTGGTTGCGAGTCAACCACTGTTAGCATATTCCCACAGATAGGAAATAGTTAAGTATAACTTGTTCTAGTGTAGGGTTAGGTAAAATGTGTTTCTTTACTATGTACTTTTGTAACTTACAATCTCACTGTCACGATATTCATTCTCTTCTCGGCATTACCGACACTTGATCCGACCCAATTGGTCCATGATCTTTATTTAAAGAGCATGGAGGGTCATTTGTAGTGTAACCATTTATGAGAGAAGCTTATGTAAATTTTCATTCTTTTATTAATAAATTGTCTGAATTGGCGGTGTTGGGTCAAACCGTTTCCTTTTTGAGGGTTTTAACCATGCCAACAACACTGGTGTATTGATCTGTGATATGTTTGTGAGCAGTGTCCTTTGGTGTTATGTTTGAGGAACTTACCCTGTAAATTCCTACATGGTATCAGCGCCAAGTTGAAGGCCGTGTTGGCTTTCCCTCTTTGAGGGTTTTAATCACGTCAACAATACTAGTGTATTGATCTGTGGTCTGTTTGTGAGTGGTGTCCTTTGCTGTTTTGTGTGAGAAACTTAGCCTGTAAATAAGTATGGTCAAACACTCACTCCCCTTACCAACACTCCACAACACTAGCAAATTCAAAAAACCATTTATTATGTAAAATTGCCCATATTGTGTCTTAATGATTGGCCCTGTGATGTATTAACGTCTAAGTTGAGGTAAATATGAATATAAAAGTCATTTTTATATGGTTGAGCAAGTAAAAAGCGGTTTGAGTGTGTAAGTTTGAGTAAAAGGTAATGGGGATATAATACAATCCAAAATTTTGTTTATTGAGATATAGTTTTTTTTTTTTTTGATGTATTTTTTACTTAGAGCAGCAGCGTCCAATTTATTATAGCTAATTTATTTACATATGCTATATAATATAATCCTTGATTTGATTTGTTGAGATATAGCCTTGTGAGTAAATTTTTACTCTGTTTCGTTGTTAGTTTAATTTCTGTTTCAATTAAGCCTCTGTGCGATGTGCTTGGGGCAATTAGAGATGTGACTTGCGGCAACAAATTTCTAAGCCATACTTCTCTCCTCTGCCCCTGTGAAATTCTCTAACACCGTGTAACCCATTTCTATGTTTTGGTTGCAATATTTTACATAAATATAAGTCTAATGTAGGTTTCCAAAGATAACAGATCCACGATTTCAAAAACGCCTAAACAATTGATTATGTTCATGGATTTGACAAATCCAACTACATAATAGATATGCAAAATTTTCCCGCATTAGAGTTTAAATTCTGTAAAGTTTCTTATTGGAAATCGCCGGAATCGGTTGGAAATCTGATTGTCAACAAGAAACGTTGTTTATTTTCAACGAGAATGCACTATATTCAGGCTTGATTTCTGCTCTTTCAGAACGTCAAAAGGGAAAAGGTAATTTGTAGAACAAGCATCGCAAAGGGTTTACAAGATGCCGGTTATATATATATATATATATATTTATTAGACTTTGCTGGGAATTAACGCTGCTTGCTTATTCGCTGAGAAGCCTAATCTCACATAGAATAAGATGTCGATTCTTGAGACGCCTCTGGATCCACAATCGAAAATGTTGAAGGATTCGAAGCCCAGCAGTTCTTACGGATCTCTCCCTGGCTCCCTGTGAGCACATCCAGCTGCCACTTCAGCACAAACTGTTCAAAGAAGAGTGTCACGCCCTCAATATTTTTTTTCGTTTATTGGAAGGTGCGGCACCGCCTTACACCGGGTTCGGGCATATACGGGCTACGCCTTTCGACTTCCAACACTAATTTCCTCCTATCGAATTAGTGTTCTATTAACTTCATAAACTGAATTATAAATTCAAACTCAACAGCAAGATAATTCGCAATTATATTCTTTGTTCACATATAATTCAATTATACTTAAATCCACTTAACTAATAAAAACCGCAACGATGCAAACTTAACACAAGTTTCGTGGGAGGGGAAACTCCCGGCCAAGTTACGTCTGTTGGATTTAGAGACGTCTAATTACAATAATTAGGTTGGACATGCGTGCATTATGATTATGATATCAAATACTGTCAGCAAGATTACGTTTATGTAATGATTAAATATGCCAAATAATGTGATTAATTAAGTTATGGCATTAAACGTATTTAAATAAGTATTTGGATACAAATACATATAGAATAATGTTAATCAATTATAATTGTTAATGGACCGATTATAATTGATTGAAATAATAGCAGTAATAAATTTATTGACAGCCGAAATTTGGCTGTCAAGAAATCTGGACAGCTGAAATTTAGGCTTTGCTCCCCTGAGTTGGACATGGGCTTACAGGAAACTGGCCAAGAGCCTCTTTGAGCAGGCCGAGCGGAGGTCTGATGAAGACGATGACCACGCCGTCATTTTGCCCCTTTCTCCCTCTACACCTCCCTCTACACCTGGCAGTCCTAGAGCACCAAGCCGTAGACGTCGCGGGATTCGAACTTGAGATCTCCCGGGGCCAGTCACCTACGGGTGTCTATTACTGACAGACCAAAATCAGAGAGATTTGTTTTTTAAAAAAGAAGTTAAAATGAATATACATTAAGACTTCACCGTGCGAGAAAAATGAATCTATATACATCAAGACTCAACCACATGAAAAATGGTATCCATAACGTGCCATATTAGTACTTGGAATTTGTGTAACAATCTATAAATTTGTGTAGCAATTTAATCTTATGTAAAATTTGAAATTGATATTGATATTGTCTCGACACATTAATAAGCTAAAATGGAATGGATTTATGCATGTTAAGACACTTGAAACTGTTTGGAAAATGGCTCGATTTTGTACAAGTTCTACTGTTAAAAAGATATAATGTGCCATATTCGTACATAGGAAATACAGGTATGAAGTAATATAGGATCAAAAAAAAAAATGTGCATGCAATTTCTGTAACAATGTTAAATTTCATGTTATACCTAACGTGTAATCTGAAATTGGACTTGTTGACCTAGTTTTGTATCAAGGATAAAAATAGATAATTTTAATATTGCTGCTTTAAAATTGACATGAAATAGTTCTAGCACAGGTAGATCATATTTCAGAGGTTAGCTTCATGTGAAAAATAATTTCATAATTATGTTTTTTATAACTATGGTAATTTTTTTTTTTTTTAATAACTCCAAAACTGTAAACTCTCTGAATAAAACAGTGATTGAATTACATATTGTCAAATATTCACACAAAATTGTAAATTGTCTCAAGAAATTTTCGTATTCTCAAACATTCATCAAGTAGTGTGTAGTGGTTGCACTGCTAGAATCGGTTGAAACACATCCACATGATGATGGATCGTCTTACTAGTTTTCAAGATTATATTTCAGCATAGCTACACAGAGTATTTGCATGACTGAATATTAGGATATTTGCATGACTGAATATTCAAGTGTTTGTATTAGTCGGGGCATACTTCGCTTGTAATGCAGTATCATGGCTATCCTATGCAAGTAAATTTCTATTTAAGATAATTGAGCAATTTAGTGTGAACCTATAATATTGTGTTATATTAGTTGCTACGCGTGTGAAGGCAAATGAGCTTTAATATGATTTCAAAATATTTTATAGGACGGAAATTTATTACAATGATGCTAATCATGGCAAGCATAAAATTATTTAGTATTCTCTAAATAAATTATTGAAGCATTTCTAAAAGGTAATCATTGTAGAAATTGCTAAAGTTTTACTAATTTTGGAATCTAACTAAAGGTATTTTTTAGGTATACATGTGTTGTTTTCGCATGAGTCAAGCTTTGATGTTCGCAAACGAACCGCTCTCTGTAAGACGATTGCAAAGATGACTCATGACAAGTTGAAATGACGTGCTGGCAATGGACATGGGTGTTAGCTTTCCCAAAGGAGGGTTGGCGCCTGCTAAGTTGTTTGGTGCATAAGGGTAGTGTATAAAAAAAAAATAAGTTGCGACACACATGTTAGTCTGACCCAAAGGTAGATTGACAAAAAGGTTACATGTTTGTACTTTATTCACTACACCAAAGTGCCTGAAGGTAATGATTGCACCCAAAGGTGTTTGATTACTAAATGGTGTTTTGGCTAAAGTTTTAATGGAGCAAATAGTTTTACAAATGCCTTTTAGATAGATTTTAGAATTATGATTAAGGATCAAATCGTGATGCATCATATCTAAATTATTTCCTTGTTCTTGAATTTTTTCAGATCCAAACATAATGTCAAGTCTAAGTCAGATTAAGCCCCTCATGGGGAACAATTTCAAATAGTGGGAGGAAAAGTTGAAATTAATCTTAGGGATCATGCAATTGGACACAACACTGAGATTTGATCGCCCCAAGCCTAATAAAGAGAGTGAGGTAACTCCTGAAGAGAAGGATGATATTGCTAGATGGGAGCATTCAGATCACATGTGCATAATGGTGATGAAGCAAACGATCCATGAGACTTTTCGAGGCATCATACCTGATACAGAGACAGGCGCTATTAAATACCTTAAGGCCCTTGAAGAAAAATTCACAAAGAGTAAAAAGACTGAAGTTAGTACACTTTTTGTGAAGTTGGCAACAATAAAATACAAGGGAAAAGAGGGGGTTAGAGAGCATGTTATTGAGATAACAAGACTGCAACGTGCCTTGAAAGGGCATAATTATGACATCTCTGATGAGGTTCTCATTGAGTTCATTTTTCTGTCTCTCCCGTCTAACTTTAGTCAATTCAAGATGACTTATAATTGTCAAAGAGAGACGTGGACACTGCCTGAGTTTGAGGCTCAGTTGGTGCAGGAGAAAGAGAGACAAAAAATGACTAAGGGAGAAAGTGCTCATGTAGTAACATATAATCCTAAGGGTAAAGGCAAGAAGCGCAAGTTTACTGCCAAGGAAAAGGGACCTACCAAGGTAGCTGCAAACAATGCCGCACAGAAAAGCAAGAAGGAAGATACTTCTGCGAAAGCAGAAGAAAAAAACTGTTTTTTCTGCAAAGCGCCAGGACATACAAAGAAATTCTGCACCAACTAT
>APFE030949547.1:168835-207167 GCA_000404065.3 Pinus taeda | reverse complement strand
TTGCCAGAGAAAAGGATTGCAAGCTCTTGGAAGGATTCAAGAGCCAACAACTCAAGTCAAGACCAGGAGCTTTAGAAGATGGAAAGTAAGTTCCGCTGTGCATTATTTTCAATAAGTTCCGCTGTGCATTATTTTCAGTTTCTTACAAAGGAGTAGATCTTGGTTATGGTTTAAAGAAATTAGGAAAACCCATAAATTAAATCTAACAACGCCCTCACAATTTTTACCATTAACTTCAATGAATCTTTACAATTGACGTGCACCTTCCGGCTACACGATTTTATGTCAGGCCCGCGGCCAAAATATAACAGTCCCGTAACTCACGTTTTAATAGGCCCGTGGCCTTAACATTTCGACAGGTTGTTGTCTAGATAATGAACCCGTGACTAACCGACAGGCCCGCGGCCAGCGTTATAACAGGTCACCTTTTATTTAGAGAACAGACCCTCGGTCGTTCAAAAACAGGTCCGCGACCCGTTTGTCGTTCTGCCGGTGGATGACCGAATTGCCTTCACCTCCGTTCAGGGCTTCCGCAGCCAAGACCGGCGTTCAATTGTGCGCACTTTATGCGACTTCGTTTGTCGACCAATCCCGCAGTCGCACTGCGTTTACCGACCCCTGCTCCACCTCTTATAATCTGCGAGCTTCTAAGTCATCTGCGCCTTGCGTTCGACTTGCTCATGAGAGGCTTTGATCGTATGATCGAACTTGAATTGATTGCCCCCAAATGATCAAGCGTCCAACCTTTATATAGGCTTCCTTGTCAATCGGGGAGGGGTGTCGGTTTCCCAAGCCGACCCCCGAATTTGCAATTCGTCGCCCCAACTCCATGAGCCGACTCGTTTTAATTTTGTCAAGAGTCGTGTCTTCCACCTTTTGGCGGGTCGGCCCTTGTCGGACAAGGCCGCCCACGCCAAGGTGGTTATAACCCGTCCTCCCTTCGTGTACACGTTCAACCGTAGCGTCCCTTCGTCGCAATTCACTTCACACTGTCTGCTGTTTGGTTCGCACTTCGTCGTTCGCGTCTGTCAACCTCCGCGCCCCGCACGGTGTCGTTTCGTTCGGGCGAGCGCATGACCGTGCCGCCCTGCCCACATTCGGTCCGTGCCATTCGTCGTTCCGTTTGCCATTTCGTTCGGGCGGGCGCACGTTCGTGCCGCCCTGCCCATCTCCCGGTCCGCTACTGCTCGTTACCCGTATGTCGTTTGTCGGGCGGGCGCACCTCCGTGCCGCCCTGCCTATGTTTGGACCTTCGTTTGGTAGTCGTTCGGGTGGGCGCACCTCCGTGTCGCCTTGCCCATGTTTAGACCCACCACTCCGTCGTGTCCGTGTAGGCATATCCGTCCTTGCTGCCCATGTGCACCTTCATTCACCGGTTATGTTGTTCGTTCGGCGGGTGGGCGCACCTCCGTGCAGCCCTCCGCCTGTTTCGGACTTTGCCCGGTCTGCGCCCAGTCCTCCATCCTTCGTTCAAGTGTCGGGTGATGACTTGCCTTTCGCCCGTGGGAGTCGCCTGCCGTCGCGCGGAGCGCCCAAGTCTCCAGGGCGTGACATCCTCCCCCACCCTATTTCGTTGTCGTCCCGACAACATTCCATCACATTGTGTCCTTGTCGATCCTCCACACCAAGTCACCCTTCCAATTCATGATCCTATGCACGTTTCGGAAGTATGCATCCCATACTACATCAAGTCGGAATTTAGACATCGACCTGGTTCCTCAATGTTTTAGATCTAAGTCCACTGTGAAATGTTCCGCTAGCAACCAATCATGTAGGTTCATCCGCGATGACCTCTGTTCAGCTACTGCGTCTTGTGTGAGTTTTGTCCAAGTGTCACACATTTACGTGCCCACACCCAGTTTTTCTTTTTCTGATCCCTGTCCAGGTTCATGGGAACCCCCAATTTTCTGCTGCACATGGGACCATACCTGCCCAATCTTCTTGCGGGCTCACTGCCTTAAGCAGCCAACGGTGAGCCCTGCCTCCTGTAACGATTAAGAATATAGGAAGGCCAGGAAGTTTCCTCCCTGACTCTCATCCACCCAAGTGTCAGATTGATGCTGCGTCCTTAGATGAGTGTGCACAGCTTCAATCTCCTCTTTACTGCACCCAAGTTCTCCTAACTTGCCTTTTGTCAGCTGAAAGTCGTATATGCCCATGGCATATCTGCAAAAGTCTATTATCCCTGCTGGATCCCTTCCTTCATAATCTTTGTCCTTGTTTACCTTCGAAGTGGTGCTTGGACCTACTTCGGGCGCAACCTCCTTGCGAAGATTATTAGTAGAAGGCATTCCCAACAAGTCTCTCCAAGAACGGGGGGTCCTCCCCTTGCCCTCCTCGTCCTTCTTCCTTTCTTTGGCAATGAAGTCTATGAACTTCTTCTCTTGCATGGTTTGGACTATATTCCCAAGTTTCCTTGGTTCCACATCCGAATGTCTCACATTCGGGTCCTTAGGATATAGTATCACCGACGTCATCCTCGGTGTGTACCCCAAACAACTCCTTCTACTCATAGGTACCGTCATGTTTTTCCCTTCGGCGGTGATTAGGAGGAGATCTCGGTCCATCATCGGTACGGCCTGTGCAAGTCTCATGAAGTCTAGCCCTAGTACCATCGAATGATCATCCATGTCTACAATCCTCAAATCCAATTTCCCGAACCATGACCCAACCCTTATCGGAGCCTCTCTCAACAGTCCATCAATAGCTTTGATAGGAGAGTTAACCGCCTTGAAGGCACTGCTTTCTCTCTCCATTTTCTTCTTCCCAAAAGATCTTGCGGTCTTCCTGCTCACGAAGCTATGAGTGGCTCCCGTATCGATCAAGGCTGCCAGCCTTTTCCCCTGCACGGTCACGTCCACAAAACTCAGCTTCAAGGAATTGGCCTCCTTTTTTGGTTTTGTCTTGCGCCTGATCTCAGCAATTTGTTTCAAGAATTTATCCTCAGCTGTGTCGATGAGCTTGTGCTCCTTATCGATACTCCTCTTAGGATGTTTCGTTTCACTTTGGTTGTCCGGGGAGCTCGGCCCTGGTGTCTCTTGCTTTGTTCCAAGCCTTCCCTCCACTGTGTTCTGCTCAATTGTAACACCAAATGGTTCCTCGACCAAGTTCATGGAGCTAAGTTTCCAGAAATCCTCGGGTTTCTCTCGGTAGTGAGCTCCCAACCTGTCGATATAATCAAGTTCTTCTTGTTCTATCATGACCGGCTTCTTGTCACGAAGTTTCTTCCTTACTTCTTCTTCGACCCGTTTGTACCTTGCTTCGGCCTTAAGACTTTCTTCCCTCAGCCGAACTCTTTCGCTGAGGAGTTCTTGGAGGCCCAAGTCTTTTTGACGGATCTCTTCGCCGATTTTATCGAGCTGGCTATCGAGTTCTTCCAAGCCCTTTCTGAGTCCCATGCAACCTTCCCGAATCTTCATGTTTTCGGTCCGTCTTGCCACTCAGTCAGAACTCCACCTCGCCATGTGCTTCAATACCTCGTATTGAAGTGCCTTGACTTCGTCGTGGTTATTACCAACCACCTGCTCCATCGTTTCTGCGGATATCTGCCCCAGACCAGGCAGATTCACCTTCAATTTTCTGAACAACCTGTTCAACCTGTTTTCAACGATGCCCCTGCACTTGTTAACCGGCTTGAATGACCTGTTCAACAGCTCCAACCGAGCTCTGATACCATCTGTCATGCCCCCAATATTTTTTTTCGTTTATTGGGAGGTGCGGCACCGCCTTACGCCGGGTTCGGGCATATACGGGCTACGCCTTTCGACTTCCAACACTAATTTCCTCCTATCGAATTAGTGTTCTATTAACTTCATAAACTGAATTATAAATTCAAACTCAACAGCAAGATAATTCGCAATTATATTCTTTGTTCACATATAATTCAATTATACTTAAATCCACTTAACTAATAAAAACCGCAACGATGCAAACTTAACACAAGTTTCGTGGGAGGGGCAACTCCCGGCCAAGTTACGCCCTCACAATTTTTACCATTAACTTCAATGAATCTTTACAATTGACGTGCACCTTCCGGCTACACGATTTTATGTCAGGCCCGCGGCCAAAATATAACAGTCCCGTAACTCACGTTTTAACAGGCCCGCGGCCTTAACGTTTCGACAGGCTGTTGTCTAGATAATGAACCCGTGACTAACCCACAGGCCCGTGGCCAGCGTTATAACAGGTCGCCTTTTATTTAGAGAACAGACCCTCGGTCGTTCAAGAACAGGTCCGCGACCTGTTTGTCGTTCTGCCGGTGGATGACCGAATTGCCTTCACCTCCGTTCAGGCCTTCCGCAGCCAAGACCGGCGTTCAATTGTGCGCACTTTATGCGACTTCGTTTGTCGACCAATCCCGCAGTCGCACTGCGTTTACCGACCCCTGCTCCACCTCTTATAATCTGCGAGATTCTAAGTCATCTGCGCCTTGCGTTCGACTTGCTCATGAGAGGCTTTGATCGTATGATCGAACTTGAATTGATTGCCCCCGAATGATCAAGCGTCCAACCTTTATATAGGCTTCCTTGTCAATCGGGGAGGGGTGTCGGTTTCCCAAGCCGACCCCCGAATTTGTAATTCGTCGCCCCAACTCCATGAGCCGACTCGTTTTAATTTTGTCAAGAGTCGTGTCTTCCACCTTTTGGCGGGTCGGCCCTTGTCGCACAAGGCCGCCCATGCCAAGGTGGGTATAACCCATCCTCCCTTCGTGTACGCGTTCAACCGTAGCGTCCATTCGTCGCAATTCGCTTCACGCTGTCTGCTGTTTGGTTCGCACTTCGTCGTTCGCGTCTGTCAACCTCCGCGCCCCGCACGGTGTCGTTTCGTTCGGGTGGGCGCACGCCCGTGCCGCCCTGCCCACATCCAGTCCGTGCCATTCGTCGTTCCGTTTGCCATTTCGTTCGGGCGGGCGCACGTTTGTGCCGCCCTGCCCATCTCCCGGTCCGCCGCTGCTCGTTACCCGTATGTCGTTTGTCGAGCGGGCGCACCTCCGTGCCGCCCTGCCTATGTTTGGACCTTCGTTTGGTAGTCGTTCGGGCGGGCGCACCTCCGTGTCGCCCTGCCCATGTTTAGACCCACCACTCCGTCGTGTCCGTGTAGGCATATCCGCCCTTGCTGCCCGTGTGCACCTTCGTTCACCGGTTATGTTGTTCGTTCGGCGGGTGGGCGCACCTCCGTGCAGCCCTCCGCCTGTTTCGGACTTCGCCCGGTCCTCCATCCTTCGTTCAAGTGTCGGGTGATGACTTGCCTTTCGCCCGTGTGAGTCGCCCGCCGTCGTGCGGAGCGCCCAAGTCTCCAGGGCGTGACAAAGAGGCTCTGATTCACCGCAAAGTTGATGACAATGTCAAGGGTTCGAGTGTCGGTGTAAAGGGTCTGGTCAGAAGTGAAGAGGGTCTGTCGGTTGAGGAGATCGACGTAGTATTTGTTGTCGAACAAATTGGGAGTGCGAATATCCAATTTGGTGGTGTTAACGGTGGTACCGGTAGGGCAGGTGAGATAAAGATTCTTAGCAAAACTCTGGTCCATCGTGAGATCCCGCATTTGTGTACCGGTGGTGGTGTTATATAGTCTGTTGTCGAAGGAGGAGCAGTTGCTTCTGCCAATTGTATGTCCTCCTGATCACACACATAGTAATAAATAAAAAAGATTTGCACCCAGATCAATACTCAGAATTTTTCATGAGTTTATCATGAGCCCCCAAAGAATTTGAAAAATAAAAAAGGGGGAAAATTGTTGATGGGCCGGTAGTAATACCTGAGAGGGCCACCAGATCTGTGAAATTCAAGCCTTTGGGACCCAAAACACTGATAAGCCCCGTTACATTGAAGGTTGGGGATGGCAAATGAAATTAGTTACCATTACAACGGAGTCACGAGCTGCTAAGGTAAGAATGTCGGCACACGACACAATTCCGCTGCAGGGGTCTTCGACGTTCTGTTTGATGTCGTTGATAATGTTGAAAGCCTGCGCTCTGAGTGATAGGTTCGGGGGAGCCGTCTGCTCACCTAACGTTGCGTTCAACAACACCGAACCATCGCATCCCTGGAACCAATAAGTTGTATTAATTCCGAACTGTTATAGTTTTATGGTTGCTAATTCGGGTTAAATTAAATACATATATTGGTTACAGTAAAACCTTTCTCTATTGAGGATTTACATTGGTTTTTTTGTTAAAGCTATTTATATATTTAAAATATTGTTTTAGATAATTAAAATTTAAGATTGGTTTAAAAGTTGTGTCTCCTCATTTTAGAAAAAATGAGCCTTAAAAATATTTAAACTTCTCCATTGATTTTAGTGAAGAAATAAATATATGTTTGAAATGGATTGGTATAAATTTATTTTTTAGGTCAAAAGTTATTGGTTTCAAAATATATACATTTTTATATGGTTTTAAATAATTATAAAATAAAATGGTTATTTAGTCAGTAAAAAAAAAATTAAATTGGCTTTATTTAAATTTAATATATATATAATTATAATATAATATATATATATATATATTTTCAAAACAGCAAGAAAATTTATCAAATTTAGTGTCAAATTAATAGGCGTGGATAACCATTAATGACTTTTTATTGACTGCTCATTGTTATTCAAGGAAAATCAAGCTACCCAAGGGCTTTCAATTTGGGGATATGCATATGATTTTGGGCCATTAACCTATTTCATTAATCTATTATTTTTTTTTTTTTACCAAATCTTAATTTTTGTTATTTAAAATAAATTTTTGACTCCATATATAAATTCAACCACATGAAAAACCCCTACTAAACATACTCAGATTTACAAATGATACTTACAATTCCAAAAAATCCAACAAAATTTTTGAGCAAATAAAATAAAAAAATATAATATTTATACACTATCATCTCAATTTTTGTTCCTCTACATTTCCTAAATTTTTATAAACATTTCCTACCATCTTCTTTAAATTTCAAAAAAAAATCTAATAGATATTATAAGTCATATATTTTTCACATTTTTTTTTTTGAGATTTCATCTCAAACTCTTTTTTGCTTCCTAAAATGTAACATGTAACAAGATTTAACCTTATAAAATGTAATATGTAACAATATTTAACGTGATAAAAGTGGAAAATGCAACTGTTCGGAAATTAATATCCGAGTAGCATGCACAGGTAATTGCTAATAAATTTGACATCGGCCATGTATGCTATGGGATAGTTGTACCTCGACAAAACAGTCGTGGAAGTGGAGCCTCAACAATCCTGCAGCCTGTGTGATGTCTGCACTCAAATAGGCTCCCATGCGCTCCCACACTATGGACTCCAAGGACGGGCAACTCGAGCTGTAGAACGTCCAAGAAAGACCCGCCACCGGACTCGGCAGAGCATTGACAGCGCCACCATACATCACAAACACGCAAAGAATAACAGAAGCCAGAGCCGTGCTAAACTTGGCCATGTCGGCCACAGCTTTGGCTTTACTTTGATGTGGAATAGATTCTTCGATCCTGCTGCGTTTTATGAACATTGCGAGTTATCACATGCAAAAATTTCCAATCCAAAGAAAAACCAGAACATCTGTGATAAAAAATAATCTGGCTCCTACAATGCTTTGCAAATTATTGATATTAAACTTGCTAAAATAAGTATCAAATAGTAGGCGCAAATTTCTTAGAACTGTAATAACAATACAACATAAAAGTAGATTTTCAGGCTTACTCGATTGAAATGAAGGAAATCCACTGGCCTTTCAGATGGGTGAGAGCTCTCATTGCCGACCTACATTTATAGGCCTTCAAAGTTCAGACTTGTGATGTGGGCCACTATCAATGTCGAGGGTGAACAGATGGAGGGGGATATGTTTTCAAACTTGTGATGTGTGCAATTATCAATGTCTGAATCGCACTATTGCACTTAATAGGACGTATCTGACAGCCATCTCTATAGAGGTCCGTTTCTATTTCTGCGATTATAGCATAGTTAATGCCCCTGACATGGGGTTTTATAATGTCATATAACACGCCGCACGTTTTTTTCTCTCTCATCACCGCGCTGCATGTTATATGGTGTTATAAAGCCCCCATATTAAGGGCATTAACTATGCTATAGTCACACAAATAGGAACTGCCATCTATAAAGTTGGAAATAAGAGTTTCCATCATGTCACAGTTGATATTGTACTCTAATTTTACCATGTGAAGTTAAAAATATGTATAAATATTTTCATGTGCTTGGTCTTATCGTAACCGTGATGAGGTCACCGGTTGAGTAAATGTTACATAATCCCATGAGAGCGAGCTGTAAAATGTTAGGAAAGATTTTCGAAATTTCTGGCCACCAGTGTATAATCGTTTAAAATCCAAAGGGATTTTTTAATTAAACTCCAAATCAGACAAGAAGGAATTGTTTAATACAATAGAAAAACTTTTCAAGACATTCGTGATATCATCGTCTTGAGCATCATTTTAATAAAATCAACGTTATCATCACTTTAATAAAATGAAAGTTATCAAGGGGCCACAAAACTTTACATGCTTTTCCCAGTCAACGGTATCCGGTTTGTTGCGTGTTGATATAAAACACACATATTTAACAGGGTTTTCCCAGTCAACGGTATCCGGTTTGTTGCGTGTTGATATAAAACACACATATTTAACAGGGAATGAGGTGGATACTAAGCAATAACGCTTAAGCCAATGAGTAGAATTTAATGAAAATTTGCCTTATTCTTTCGAGCTGCTTCTTGACAATCTGGTTTGGAGCTTAAAAATATTCTTCAAACTCCGTAGGTAAGTTCTTCAAATTACATAATCTTTAATTCTGATGTGTTAAAAGCTTTTTGGAGTGATGAATGTATCTTTCTAGGTTGAGAAATGTGGCATGATGGTATCTATAGTGGTTTGAGTCTCAATGGCAACAGAGATTAATTTAATTGGAGTTTTTCAGTTTTTAAATAAGTTATATTTCACATAAATATTATTGGTCAATATTATGGGTTCTCATTATAAACATTGAGCTCCAAAAACAATTGGTAACTTGACCAAGTCAAGTTTCCATGAACTACCCTAATAATGCTCCCTTAAACTTGACTTGGGGAGATTAACCCAGTCCCAATCACTTTGTGGAAGTCCATATGAAAAGTTTACCACCTACCAAAGTACATGGGTAACTAGCGGTTGTATCCTCCAGTTATATAAGACATATTTTCAAGTGTAGGGTTCATCAACCATCTCACATTATCACATTCCCCCCTCAAGCTAGAATACCACTAGACTTGCCACCCTGATACCTATCCAAGTTGCCCATGCCACAACTTGATAACTTCATGTGCCACTACACCTGATCAAACACCTACAACAATAGTTAGCTTACAATACACTCACCACCCTTGTACCTATCCAAGTGGTTCATTTCACAACTTGTGCAAGGAAAATGTTGAGGATGGATATCTATTTGAAAGTTTAGAAACCTTGGCGAATCTTGGTAATTTATAATAGAAAAATTGTAAAATGTTTGATGATATTTTGATTCGGATTTAAACAGGAACGCAACAAATTACAGAGATAACCATATACACAAATATGCAGCGGAAATAATACTTCATTTCATTAATGGAAAATACTAAAATATGCTTACAATCAGAAATGGAAATAAACTAGCTAGGGCGATGGTAGCTATCTCTGAGAAGAGATGTGTGGGCTACATGCCTCTGAACTGACTTACAATGAGGCTCGAAGGCCTATTTATTGTTGAGAAACAATGAAAAACCCTTAACATTCCAAAACCTAACCCTAGGAGATGAAACGCCAAACTGTGGGCCCCGTTTGGGGGTAAGTTGGTACATCAACTTCCCGGGGTCGTAACTTTAGCATATGATCTCCGTTTGACGCGTACAATAGCTCATTAGAAAGATCTATTCGAGCACTATCATTGTTGGAACGGCAACATGGTCCATGTTCCATGGACCCGTGTTGCCCCTGGAATCCCAAAAAACGTCGTTTAGGGCCTCAAAACGGCTCTGGAAGTTCAGGACCCGAAAAACTGCTTAAAATAGTAAGTTGTGCTACAATTAAGGAAACTGAAAATGCTGAGAAAGACAATGGTGGGGGTCCATGTGGACTTGGCAGGTGGCCACCAATATCCACCTGGATCAGAAAGGAGGCTGTATAGAAAAGGCTTGATGTCCCTGATAAAATTCCTCTATCGCCCATCCTCCCAGGATCTGTTGTAAACCAGCCTTTGACAATTGATCGGCTTCTTCATTATTTTCCCTGAAGATATGACATAAATGTAACCTGGTAAAAGATGACTTTAAAAGCATTATTTCTTCTAATAGGGGCTTTAAAGTCTGGTTATGACACAATGTATTGCCATTGACCCAATTGTTGACGTTCTGAGAATCGCCAAAAATTTGGATGGAAAGGATGTTCCTCTGGAGAAGCCAACAAAGCAAGAGGTGTAAAGAAGACAACTCGGCAAAATTATTTGTCCCGGAGCCCAAACCAGCAGAAGCCTTGAGATAATGATCTGCAGAGAGATGAATGCTCATGCCAGCGCCTGCCCTGTTATTCTGAGATGCTCCATCATAAAATGCCCAGGGAATGCCTTCCCTTATGGTGAAGTGCTTGTCTCGAGTGGGTTTGGATTTTACCTTGGGAACTGAAATAGTGGAGTATATCACTGCACAATTTGAAGTGATAACTGCTGTAGGGGTGGACTTATCATGGAAAATACTATTATTTCTTGCTAACCACACACCCCAGAAGAAAATGATAGGCAAGTTTCTCATAGAGCCGTCCGGATGATTCTGCCACCAGTTTTTCCATGCCACTTCCAGAGGAGCAGATCCCCATTGTGCTTTTATGTTTAGCAGACCTGTAAGCTCATCCCAAATCTTTAAGGAGACAGTGCAATATGAAAAAAGGTGTCTGATGGATTCCTCTTCTAATTTACACAAAGGGAATCGACCGGGGCCGATAAGGTATCTAGTTTGCAGTCTATCCCATGTTGGAATTTTCCCTTTCAGCATGCACCAAAGGAAGAGACGAGCTTTTGCCGGACTAGTCAGTTTCCATATGCTTTTTGACCACCACTCAGGAATATCCCATCCTTTCTGTTTCATTATGTAAGAGTATCCTTCTTTGGGGTAGTATTCTCCTGTTTTACCTAATGCCCAAATCAGCTTGTCATTTCCTTCTTTGAGTCTTACATGAGAGCGGTGGAGTTCTTGGATGAAGGAGGCCCATTCATTCTTCCATCGGACATTTATACCAAGATCGACATCATTTTTCCAAGCCTAACCCCATACATTAGAGAGGCCCACTTTCTCCACCTGATTAAGAGTGACAATGCCTTTGCTGTCAAGGTGTCTGAGAAGACCCGGGGATAGAGTATAAGCTTCACTACAGCCCACCCACGGGTCCCTTCCAATTCTGATGTGGTTGCCATCTCCAACTTTCCAGGCAAGACCTTGTTCTATCACGGTGAAAGCCTCCAGCGTAGCCTTCCAAATGACTGATATGTTCTTCTGATTCTTCTGCTGATTTCTGATCCAATCTTCCAAAGGAGTTGGGTCTATGTACTTCCTTCTGACAACCTTTGTCCATAGGTTCTCCCTCGATATTAGCCTCCACCCAGACTTAGCAGCCAGCGACAAGCTGAATTCGGGGAGCCTTTTTATTCCCCACCCTCCCCAATCTTTCGGTCTTGCAATCTTATCCCAAGCCACCCATGGAAGAACAGAAGAATCCTTCGCCATGCCTGCCCATAAAAATCTGCAACATATCTTCCTTATTTTCTCCAGCACACCTTTAGGGACCCAGGTAAGGGCAGCCTAGTAAACTGGGATGGCTAACAGGACTGATTTGAGGAGTGTCAATCTGCCTGCTCTGGACAGCCACCTGAAACTCCAATGATTTATTCTTGCTTCAATCTTAGCAATAAGCCAATGCCAGTCCTCTTTCTTGTAGGCCACTGGCTTTAACCAGAAACCCAAATATTTAAAGGGAGTGTTCAAAGGCTGTAGAGGAAAGGTGAAGATATTGGATATTCTATCACTTTCCCTCCTTTCAAGATCAGCTACACAAATTTGAGACTTTCTAGTGTTTATCTCCATCCCGGTGGCTATCATAAAGAGATAAAAAATGCTTTTATACTCCTTAATTTCGTTAGATGAACCATTTGTAAAAATCAGTATATCATCAATGAAAAGCAAATGAGAGATAAAGAGATTGATTGCTACCTCGATACCTTTTACTTTCCCTTCTCTTCTGGCCTTGTGAATCAGTCTGCTCAAGCCTTCTGCCACTAACAGGAATAAGAGCGGTGATAAGGGGCATCCTTTCCTGAGACCTCTTTGACTATTGAAAAAAGTGGAAGCAGAACCATTGATCAGCACTGCAAAACTAACACTTGAGATACAACCCATAATCCAGCTAGTGAAAGTGTAGTTGAACCCCAAATGTGTCAGCATCATTCGCAGATAGAGCCAACTAACTCTATCATAGGCTTTGGATAAGTCTATTTTTAAGACCGCTCCCTTATTTTTCTTTTGTCTGACACTATGGATGACCTCCTGCGCGACCCCGATTGCCTCATGGATTTGCCTACCATCAAGAAACCCGAACTGTTCCGATGAGATGTTCTTGGACAGGAAGGGGAAAATTCGGATGGCAATCACTTTTGCTATGATTTTATAAATACAGTTGCACAAGGAGATCGGTCTGAAATCTTCAAAGATCCCCGGATCCTCCTTCTTAGGAATGAGGGCTATAAATGTGGCATTAAAAGGCCTGTAGACCTCTCCCTTCATTCTTGATTCTTCTATTACATCAGTGATTTCTGACCCAATCAAGTCAAAAAAGAAAAGAAAAAGTTCAATAGTCCAGCCATCCGGGCTAGGA
Source organism: Pinus taeda (assembly GCA_000404065.3). Lineage (NCBI taxonomy): Eukaryota > Viridiplantae > Streptophyta > Pinopsida > Pinales > Pinaceae > Pinus > Pinus taeda. The sequence continues at coordinate 194,297 of APFE030949547.1, read as the reverse complement.
ATTTTGTCTTTTGCCATTATTTTCATTGTTGCCTCGACTTCCTCCTTAGAAACAGGTCTAGACAGGTCCTCTGCTTCTTCCTCCTCCACGAACCGCGGAAAGCACTGAGCTGTTCTAAGGACTTGTGCTATAGTGGCCTCCCCTGAATCAGCGAAAATCCTTTCGAAATGCCTCTTCCCTAAACTGGCAAGATCCGTAAAAGAGCTAACCTCCCTTCCTTCTTCATCTTTTAGGCTCCAAATGGTATTTGCTGATTTCCTTCCTTTTGCATAGTTGTGAAAGAACCTGGTATTTTCGTCACCCGATTTTAACCATATTGCCCGGCTCTTTATCCTCCATTCTTCTTCCTTGTCTAAGAGAATTTTATTTTGACATTTTTCCAGATGAAGAATTCTGTCTTTTGTAGATTGAGATTGATAGCCATCCTCCTCAGGACTCTCCAACATCTTCAATTCCTCCCTGATTTTGCGAAGATCTTCGTTCTGTTTCATCCTCCTTTCTTTTGCCCAAATTACTGTTGCTTTTTTTAATCTCTTAAGGTTCTCCATGAACAGAAAGCCTTTATCATCTCTTGTGCTTGTGCTCGGGTGTATCCAAGTATGTTTGAAAATAACAACGAAGGAAGGATCTTGTAGCCATGATGGATTGAATTTAAAAGGAGCCGGAGGTTTTGGGGGCGGAATGGCACAATCCAGAAATATAGGAAAATGATCAGAATTACCTATTTCCTCCACCCACTGTCTGATAATAGGAGCATTTGATATGAGATCCTCTGATAGGAGAAAGCGATCTAGTCTCTTTGCTATCCGGTCCTCCCCTACTCTTCGATTCCGCCAAGTAGGCTTGAGCTTTATCGGATGTGGATCTGTGAGGTGATGATCTTCGATAAGTTTGTGAAAAAAGTCCGTCAAGGGATCCTCTCTAGCTGAGGGTCCCCATGCCTCAGCTCTACCCATAGTGAAATTCAAGTCACCTCCCACAATCAGCAAAGAGGCCTTCATATACGATTTTGCCATCATATCCAGCCAGAAGGATTCTCTTCCTTGGCAGGGACCATAGATGTTTAAAATGGTGAAAGGACGAGGGGAGACAGGAGTGAGGACCTCCATCCCCAGAACATGCTTTGTACCCCATTGGTTGATAACTTTAATTCTTCCTTCTTTGCATCCAATTGCAAGTCCCCCTGAGTGACCTGATGCGTCGATGGCAGAAAAAACCCAGCCCGGAACCAGTGTCTTAAGCATAGCTTCCACCTCAGCTCCCTTCCCTAGAGTTTCTTGAAGAAAAACAATGTCTGCTTTTGAGTTTTGTATCCAGTCTCTCAATGCCAATTTTTTAGTTTTATTGGCAAACCCTCTGCAGTTCCATGATGACAAGATCATTTGATAATCTGTTCTGGAGTTTTCTTCGCTCTAAGAACCCCGGGAATTGATTTTTGTTTTCCATCGGCCACGTCCAATTTTGATTTCAATTTTGCCTTTGATAGGTACGACTTCCTACCTCTCTTGTTCTTTATAAAACTACAGCAAGGAGATTGCCCTAACCCCCCAGCAGCATTAGACCGAACAGAATTTCCCCCCATTGATCTAAGGTTGTAAGGGCATTGCTTATGTGAAGGAGGGGAGATCAGAGGGGGCCATTTCTCTTCACTATTCAAATCTAGGGATGGCAAAGTATCCAAAGTATTGTGATAGTCAGAAAGAGCTTCCACACTGATATATTGATCCGAAGAATGATGGGGAAGAACAAAAGGGGATACATGCACAGAATTAAAAACAGGCTCAGGATTTTGTAGGGGGAGAGAAGGAGATACTGAGTGCACAGCCTTTTCCTGGTCACTGATGGATTGAGGATTTTCCACTACGTCCTTGGAAATCTCCTCCAAAGGGTCCGAGCTCAGTGGTACATTTTCTCGGAGCTGCCCATTGTACTGTGCCTCTTCCACTGCTGGCTCCTTCACACATTTCTCAGTCTCTATGTCTTCCGCTGACCGGCTCGCATTTCCAGCTCTTTCCTGGCGATGGGGGATCCGATTGATGTAAGAGTCTTTGGATATAGGTTTCCTGCGGAAGCGATTCCTTCGACTGAACAGTGGGCATTCCTTATCAAGGTGCCCATAATCGTGGCAGATATGACACCGGAATGGCAGGTGTTCATAGTCAAGGAGCTGCTCAAAAAGATACTCTTTATACTCTAAATTGATCTTTTGAGGGAGGCCACCACTAGGATTGAGTCTCACCAGGATACGTGCCATTACCCGGTTCTTCGTTTTCAAGTAGGATTTGTCGGCCTCCATGAATGTGCCCAGTCTGTTACCAATTGCTTTAAACACTGATTCGGTTCATAAAAAGATGGAAGGCCCGGGGCCCTCACCCATACAGGAAACTCGTCTGTTCTTTCCTTCATAGCATCGAAGAGGGGGTTCCAATATTTTAACAGGACCGGGATAGTCCCAATGCTCCAGTTACGCTCCAGAACCCATGCTGCATCTCTTTTTTCTTTGAAACGAAGAGTAAACCAGCCTTTTGCCAGAACTTGAGTTTCAAACCGAAGAGGGCTTTCTGAAACAAAAACTTGATCGCCCCATGCTTGTATAAATGTAGACGAGAACTTTTTTCCTCTGACCCTTCCAACAAGAGTGTTTTCAGCTACATCCAATGCTTCTTCAATGGAGATATCCATACCTAATACTAAATTTCCTACCAACTCCTGTGAACCAATCTATCCTTTGTATTTTTGTCTCCCACCTTTTCTCTTTGCGCCTTCAGTCGGGTCTCTGTTTTCTCCAGCTTCGCCCTTCCATACTTGATCTTCTTGGACTGGATCCGGATGTGAAACTACCTCCGCCCGAGGCTGAACAGGGGCCGAAGAAATATCAGTTGGATCCCCATTGTGTAAAAGAACTTGAGCCTGATCATTATATCCCCTCGTATCTCCGGTGGGAGCGCCTAGTTTTCCCACAACTTCACTGCTGAGTTTTGGTAAAGAGTCATCCTTCAACAGCAGGGATCTAGAAGACTGAGAAACCCCGCCAGGAACCTTTCCAGATCCAGGATCCACGTATTGTCCAGACAAACCTGTGCCCACAGACCCCTTTAGAGGAAGAAGCCGGGCCGATTTAAGCTTGCCCTTATGGGCATAATGAAGACCTCCTAATGACGGTCCTTCCTCCTCAGCTTCCCTATTATCTGCCAGGTTGCTTGAGTCCTAGAGACGAGGTTTGACATTCCCCCTGACTGAGCTTCCGCCTTGGACTAAAGGAGAAGGATTTGTCTCCTGTGAAAACCCAGGCTTTTTTGAGAGCTTATAGGCCCCAAAGAAATGCTCAATATTTTTTTCTGTGGGTTCCTTACCCCACATGGATAGTATATCCTCCAACTCCGGGTCCAAGTCCACCGACTCACTTGTATTGACCATAGTTAATGAGGGTTTGCAGTAAACCGACAGGCTTTGTGTGACTTCTTCGCATAAATGATCTGGCACCGCCTGCCACTTCCTGCTGCCAGCCAGAAAAAAATCACCACGCCTGCACCTGTATAATTAACAGGATTTGCCTGTAGCTCGTAGCCAGTGCATTGATCCACCTGCAAACCTAATCTCCAACCACCGATCGAAACCATTTCGCCTCCATCGTTCAAAAAATCCTCTTGCCACGTTGCATACCCGTTGGCATATTAAATTCTTTCCTGACAAACGACTGTTTTTCATTAACTTTGTAATCCTCCGGTAACCATTTAGGCCTAACGGTCCCACACCATTTTCAACAAGACATTTGCCACTGCGTTTAAAAGCTTCTGAACTTATCTTTCTCACCCTTTTTCACTCTTGTTTTTATGTTATTGCTAGTTCTGCACAATGATCACTCTCACAACTAGTCTGCGACCGGATCTCGATAGAGAACTGACAATTCCCTTTGCTTTTCACCTGAAAGTTCATTATCCAAACTGTTGCTTGGTAAGCCCCTCTGATTAATTTCTCCTTGTTTTCTACTCAATTACTTGTATTCTCAGATTCTTACAGTCATGCCTCCGAAGACTAAAACCCAAGAAAAACCTATTAACCCTTTGATTCCCCCTTCTATAGACTTAAATCATACCCCTTTGGATGATAGGGATTATATGATTAACAAAGCCCAGTGTGACTGTGATTTTCTGGAATTGTATTGCTAGTTAGAGAACAAACATGCATATAAGACCGATGAAATTGGCCTCTAGGAGCCCAACCTTCCCCATTACATTTTCACCTTGGCATTCCAAGCCCTAGAATTTACCAAAAGATGTCAAGCATGCTATGTCCCTGCCCAAAGAGCCATCATTGCCCCTACAGGTGACATTCTCTTCACAATTGCTGCCTAGTCCATTAACCAAATGATATTGGCTCCCACTGTGGAAAATATTTCTCTTTTCTCCCTAGAATCCCTCACCTAGCTTTATCAGAAGATGGATTTCGCCACTGGAGCTAGAACCTTTGAGATCTTCTTGCCTGAGAATGCCCAATTGCCTAAAGAGAATCCTCCATATCCTTCCTCCATCTTCCCTGATCAGGCTAAGCAAATTATATCCATGATTTTTGTTATGGCGGCTACAATCACCCTCCAAAATTTTGCCTTAACCTGTTTTGGAGCCTTCCTACCAACCTTACACAACACTTTGTCTTTCCTCGTCAAAGTACTCAAGCTTCAGTGTTTTCCTCGCACAAAGGTAGCTTGTTGATCACAGTTGATCCATTCGCCTCACAGACTACTTACTCAGACTTGGTCTAGCTGCAGGTTTAGCAAATTCCCCTTGAAAATTGCGCATTTCTAGAGGGCAACCAGCCTTCCCTCTAGGAATTGCGCAATCCTCTCCGACAGCGTGCTGGGCTCTAGGATTGCGCAATCCTGTCAGCCAACCCTCCTAGCAGGATTTGCGTAATTTTTTCAAGCAGCAGGCTATTCAGTTGAGGATTTTCAAAAACCTGGGCAGCTGTTAGCTGCTCTACCTAGAAATTGCGCAAACCTCCTGGGCAGTCAGCCCAACTCTCAGCCAGGAATGCACATTTTTCCCAAGAAGTTAAGCGCTTGCATGCATGGACAGTCCGGTTGACCAGTTCCACTCGGGACCAAGGAAAATTGACTTGCATGCATGCACGACTTGATATTCCCGGAATAAAAAGAGACAACATGCAAAATGCATCCCATGATTTAGGGAGCTATTTTTAGCAGCCGGGGGTTACATGCAAAGTTGTTTTAGAAGTTTCCCTCCAAGTGTCGCTTTTTCCTAGAATTGTGGCATGCACGTCATGAGACCAAACTTATTTATTTGAGGCATCAGAATTCATTCATTCACATTGATCTTGGAGCTCTAACATACCACAACACATCTAGGACTCTTCGACACATCTGGCTCAACTATTCATGGGTAAGTGGCCTCAACTTGTCTTTTTTCAACATTTCTGTCACTTTTTGTGTATTTTCTTGTGTGAGTGCTGTGTGCTTGATTTATTTGAACTCCTACTGTCATTTACATATATTCTAGCTTGTCCTAGACCTGTTTTAGTTTTCTTTGCTATCTCACTACTGTCGGATGCACGAAACTGTTTTGCACGGACGTTCGCCCAACCGACGAACTGCCTCACCCACATCCATGTTGATATATCTATTGAATATTTCATTCATGTTTTGCATGCACTATTAATCACTTCTGCTATCACTTAGTGTCACCATGCATTTCACTGTCTTACTTGCTTTTAGTTTCCTGTTGGCGAGTCGGGCCAACCTCGGCCCGGTCTTTGCCTTCACCAAGGCTGCATTGCGCAATCTGGGGAAGGAAGGCTCACCTTCCTCTCTAGATTTGCACATTCTTGACCAACACTGGCATCCAAGATTATTTTGCACATTTTTGGAGGATAGTGGCTACTTGACCCAAAAAATTGCGCAAATCTGACCGTGGGCCAACAGTCCTTCCTAGCTGGAATTGTGCATTGCGCAATCCCAATAGCCAACTGTCTAAATGGATTATGCATTTCACAGATCCAACAACTAGTCCTGCCTCCCACATAGACCAGATTTCCTTTTGTGCAGTTATGGCAGCCAGTCACCTAGCCTCCCAGTGAAATTTGCGCAATCTTGCTCATCAGTTCCCCAAGTATGTGTTGTTTCCTTCCTCGGATTTGCTTTGTTTTCACTGACATATTTCTTGCCATGCATGATTCTTGTTTCCAAATATTTCAGGTCTTCATATGTCTCAATGGATTCCAAGAGAATAGGATCTCACGACATTGATGGTATTGCAGCTAGAGCAACAGTTGAGCAGGTGTCCTCTAATCTTCCGATCTACGAAGATACAAAGTTGCATCTAGACAAGGACATCAAACTAAAGTGGCAAGAGGTGAATGAAACATTCGCATGTACTTATGGTGTATGTGAAAATTCACAAGTCTGGCTTGTATCGAATTGCATACAGATACCCTGCATTCCCATGTGCAGACATGACTTGTTGGATCGTCTCTCACACTGACCCCGAGATGATGACCTTGGACATTGTCAGTGGGACAAATATTTTAACCTTCTGGGAACAAGATTACGACAAGATGTATCAGATGATCAAGCCCATGATTGTCATGACTCCTCCATTCAGCTTGCCCAACAACAGAGCTCACTCCAGAGACATTATGAAGGATTGGGTAAAGGAGCTAGCCTGTTTTAGGATGAGACCCAACTAGATCTATAAGAAAAAGATATTAGAGGAAGGCATACCAATACTTGGTCACATTCACATGCTGCTGAGTGGCCAACAAGCACTGAGACCTTCCCTCAGAGTTGGGTGATCGTACTGGACCAACTAGCTAGAGAAGGAAGACCATGCAACCGGTCCAACATACGGTGGCTCACCAGCTGAAGGAACAAGTCATGAAGGCTCGACAGTCACCCAATGGTATGCATGCAAATATTTATATGTTTGCTACATTCTAGATGTAGTCTATGCCCGACATGAGTTCCTGGGCTTGGAGTGGGCATGGTCATCGATAAAGACTATTGTGAACATGTATTTCACGCTGTTGTCCGAATGCAGCTTTAGAGGAGTGATCATACGGTTGTATGACCATTTTGTCACCCTAGTGTATAGGTTGATATTCGAATAGGTTCCACCCTGCATGTCAGAGGAAGCAATGAAGGAATTGCTAGGCATTGTAGATTGGTATGCCTCACCGTCCAGCACATTCATGTGAGTGTTCAGTGCGAAGAAGTCTTCGTATGTTCTGCCAAAGTTTGCCTTGGAAGCACTTGTCATCTAGGAAGTAGCGTACCACATCTCGGAAGGATTGACAACTAGATTACAATAGAAGAAGAAGGCACCTTGGCCCGCTCTTCCATTTCGGATTGGGTTATATGAGATCCGGAGTATCAAGCAAGCAGATGTCGAAGCAGAGTAGATGAGGAAGTATCCTTTCAACCTTCGATGTTTCAACCCATATGACCCACATTGCATTGTGAAGGATCACTGTGTGAGAGTTAAATTCAAATGGATCCATGGGGCATATCATTGGGCTGAGGAGGACTCATGGAGACATTATTACAATTCCTACAGACCCAATGAATAGGTCGGATTTGCCATAGAGTGGTTAGCAAAGCAACAAGAAGCAACATCATGGAGAGAACCAACAGTAGTAAAAGTAGTAGCAGCAACAAAGGCAGTAGAGCCAACCATACCTGTGCGCCACAAAGGGAAGAGGAAGATTGTTGACTGCATGGAGGAGGAGAAAAGCTACAATTTTAGAGCATATCCACTTGTAGAACAAGTAACTATGTCTATTCAGGCAAAGAGGTAGCATCGCGACAAGAAAATCCCGTGAAGGTAGAGGGATAAGAAGAGAATGGAAGAAGCAGAGAAGAAGTTGCATGAGCCGAGGGAGCAACTCCGGAAAGAATAAGAGCTACGCCAACAAGAGAAGGAAGCACAACAACAACAGATTCAGTAGGGGGCGCATTACGTGTAGATAGACAAAGCAATGCTCATACAAGTAGTTGATTCATCTGATCATCTGGCATTAGGTGAATAGGGTGAACCATCGCAAGGGAAAGACTTTTGTCATGAGATAGAATATGCACTTGAACAGTTGGATGCAGATATGGAGCAGTAGGAGTTGGAACAGGATACTGAGCTCATGCCTCACCATAGAGAGGTTGACTCACCTGCTTCATTGCATCCTGATGATGAGAAAGTCTCGAATGACCAAGGAGGCACTGAGATCCTTGGTGTTCAACCGGAAGCAGAGATGCACAACATCTCCTTTGACAAATCTCATCACAGAGTTGTGTAGTCTCAGAGAGTACCAACTCTGGAAGACTAAACATCCCCTACACAACTTGAAGAGTAAGTGATCGTGACTGATGTACACAAGCATTTAGCTGCTTTGGCCAACGCAACTAGAGTGTATGCCGAAGCCACTAGCTCAAGTTTTCGTTTTCTCATATCTGAGAATGAGCGAATGGCGAAAGAGCTATAGGTGGCCAAGCAGGGAGGAGACTTGGTGACAATGTCCACCCGAGCTGAACTGAAGAAGGCAATACTAGATGAAGTATTGTCCTTGGACAAAGTTATGCAAGCATTGTACTCCAAATTTGGTACCGTGCATCAAGTTGTCATTCATCTCCATGGATGGCAGCAATGATGTGCGAGAATAGCACGCATCTTGAGAACATGCATACTGCTGTTGGTAACATGCAAGCATGGACGATGAAGTACAAGGGAGCCCCACTTCACTTACCAAAGATAATGAAGGCCAATGTGGTCAAGTTGCAAGCATGTATCCAGAGTTAGATCCGGAACTATGAAGACCTACACAACTCATCACTAGCATACATGCTTCCCATGCATGAGTATTTAAAAGCATGGATGTTATAATGCACACTCATCGGATTCCATCACTTGAGACTCTCACCCAAGCGAAGAAAAAAGAGCAAGTCCAAGAGGAGCTTGACTCGTACTTTGACTAGTTGATGCACACTGCCACCAGCCCAGACTTTACTATCAGTGCAGAAATCATGCACAAGTACATTGCTAGTACGACCACACTAAAGACAATGATGCACATGCTCACAGACGAGTTGGACAAAGGAGCCCGAGTAGTGTAACCAGATTCTATGAAGGAAAGGTTTAGGTTTCAGACGAATGTCACAACTGAACACACAGACACTCTCAAGGACTACCAATCTTGGCATCGATATGTCACTGTTGATCAGCATGAGGATGTCTAGCAATTGGACTTCTATGGTTGTCTAAGTCCGAATGATGTCTATTTTGACTTTTCCAAGCCATTGTTCACATGGGTACATGTGCATTGTAATGTTGAGTCATGTCAAGTGTAATTCAAGTGTCAAGAGTGGATGTAACAGTCATAGAGTAGGTGAAGAGTCATGAGGGTAGTTGAATAGTCACAAAGGGGAATGTCAAGGGTTACCCCACCCTTTTCTATACATAGTCCCTCATAACTCATTGTATAGGCTTTTGGTCAGCCAAGCTTCTACTAAGACTATCTTGAAGAAGGCTTGAACAATATTGTAATGCACCTTGTCTTCTCCACTACACAAAGCTAGTACATCTCTTTGGAGGAGTAGGTAGATGTGGTTGTAATGTTCCATTGATGGGGCTAGCAGGTTTACATGGATGTATTGTATGATTGTGACTTACACTTCTTTATATAATAAGAGCCAACACATTTTCATGCATATGTTGTTATTGTAGTTGGACTGCTCCGGTTGCTTTAATAAGATATGTTGTTTAACTTACGTACTTGTGTATGAATTGATTCACATGCAATTATATGAATCGTGTTGTTAATGTGTTTCATAGGTTGTTAATGATGTCACCGTCTATGTCGACTGCTCTGCCGGACATCAGATAGACCTTTCACTTGAACCATGCAATAACAACCATTGCACTCATCTTGGACTGATCTGTGAGTGCTGTACATGTTATCTTACCTTGTATTGTGTGATTGCCACATCCGAGTGGACTGCTCTATCAGAAGTTGTGAATTTCCTTTGTGTTGTGTGTTCCTAGCCAAGTTTTGACTGATCCCTTTCAATCTAGAACTCACCTTCACCTCCTTCCCCTTTCAAAGTGTTGGAACCTCTCATACCCCTTCTTTGACTCACTACATCAGTCACACACTTGCTACTTACAAAGTTATCTTACTTGCCTCTGTGCGACATTACGGTCAAGGCATTACCTTATGACCCAGTGCTGGGACTCCTATGCCAAACTGTTTGAGGTCTAATTGGAACTTCTTACCAGGGGGATCCCCTTGACATGTTGGTAGGTCTAGCACCATCAACATTTCTAGCGCTAGAATGAGGGCCTGATGACAAGCAGTGTCCTCTCATCTAGTTTTGAACCTTTGCATATCTTTCATGGAGTGTTGCACTCTTCTTCCCTCGAGGTGTTCCTTGAATTGCGAAGATGTATTCATCTCGGTGAGGCTTTTTAATCTCTTGTCCACTCACACATATGATGGTGAAGGCGAAGTGGCCTAGCCTGAGCACTTACATAACTTTCTTTCCATGATTCATGAGGAAGATGAGTTTTTTGATGAACAGGCTAGTTTGCTGCTTGCATACACACTTCGTGAATCTTCATTTCGTTGGGTGCTCAGCCTCCCAGCTGACACTATGCACTCATTTGAGTACTTCTGTGATCTTATTGAAGACATGTTCTATCATTTTGATCCAGACCATATTGACCGGAAAATGTTACAGCAACAGAGGGCTCCACATGAATCCATTATTGGTTTTTGGCAGCACTTCCGTGACTTGTAGTTTCAAGCTCCGAGGAGCCAGATGAAGTTCGCTTATCTTTGGGATTGGTTCGAGTATTTCCTTAAGAAATCTGCTCGTCCCAAGAGGAATCTTGATATCAAGCCTCACTCAACATTCTTCATTGATGGAACTGCGCAATCTCATGTGGGAGTGAGCACTGTCTCAACTGGTTGTCCGCCTCCCTCCCATTCAGCAGCTCCACCACTACCCAGTGATGTTGAGGATCATGCTCACACACCTGTTCATCCTTCACACTCTCCCAACATCACTCCACTCAATTTTCATGCAGATTTGTTTGTGAGCTGTTCGAGTTCTCATGTGCATTCTTTTCTTCAACCTTCGTCTTTGCACTCAGGTGTTCCTCCGAATGATGCTGTCTTATGTTTGTTAATTCCAGAATCTTCACTTGTTGTGAATGAGGAAAAACCCACTGATGGAGTTGGTGTTGCACAACCAACATGCACTGTCATTCATGAAGAGTATGAGTGGGAGCTTGAACATCAACACTCAGTGAAGGATGACTCCCTTCTGTCTGAACCCCCTCCGTTCCTTCCTAATCTCTTTGGTTAACCTACCATCCATGATTTTTCATGTGTGTCTTCATCCACGGATGCACCCATTGTTGATCACTCACAGGGCTCACCTAATGTTAGTCTATCATTCGACAATGGAGAGGGTAAGTTATTCATTGAAAATCCACTTGATCCTTCATTTGTCTTTTCTGGAAACACAGAGGATGAGTTTGTTCACTTTTCATCTACCCCTCTATTTGATTTATTTGATCATGAGGATGCTGAGGAATTCATTGATTTTTCTTATCGTGGCAGTCATGATCGATTTGCTTCCAATTTTGATCACGATCATGAATCTATCACAATTGATCTTTCAAAGCCATCTGCGTATGATGATCTACCTGATGATGAAGTTGAGACACCCTAGATTGTCGAGGCACTTCAGCCCAAGCTTATGGTTATATTAGGCCCTCACTTTATTGGGGTTAGTCTCACTTCTGATCATGAAATTGTTCAGTCACCCAAGGCTCCTCATTGCTCATCTGTATGCATTGAAGATCCATCTCACACAAAAATCACACTTCCACCACTTGAGCTACATGATCCCATTGCTCATGCATTGGAGGAGTATTACATTGCAAGCACTCGTTCACGACAAAAGTTATCTTTGTTTCTTTTGTTTGCTTGCATGTCACATTCAAGAGTGTGCTTATGCTTCAAAGTTTCACGTAGTGTCACACATCACCATGAGAAGCCCACGGACTATCTGTCATGGACATGCACTCACTTATGTCATGTGGGAACTTTGAATCACAAAGTGTAGTTGTCTTCATTGTTATATCTTTCTTTCTTACTGGTTCACACCACTAGGTTTCTCGCGGACCAAGCCTTCACCAACATCGGTCTACCAATGTGCCGGTGGCTGCACTGGAATTATCACTTCATGTGATTAGGCCCATGCACCGTTAGTGTAGGAGTAGGAGTAGTCTTTGCTTTTCGCTGTTTTCTTGCATGCTTGTTTTCTCATATGCTTTGTTTTCTTGTTTGTTTTCTTACTTGTTTGCTTACTTGCTTTGCTTTCACTTTCAATTCCACTTTTTGTTTGCTTTGATGTTTGTTAGTTCATTTGTTTCGTCTGTAGGTTAGTCTTGCATGAAACCATGTATGAATCTTGAAGCGAGCTGAATAAAGTACAAGAGGACTTGTACAACTATCACTACTGTGTTATCTGTCATCTTGCCTCTGTATGATGATTTTGTTACTCTTAGTCCATGATACGTCGAAGAAAAATACATACTGTTCGAAGTGAACCTTGGTGAAAACACAACGCTTGTGCGCTAACTAGTGTCACCTTCTCTAGTTGGTTGTTTTTGGGTTAACCCTTGTCATCTTAGTCAAGTAGAGTAAGGTGAGGGGGAGAACCTTAACAGGCACGTCAGAGATATAATAAACTACTTCCCTGCTGGGACAACCTCCTCTGCTCTCAATAAGTCGGGATCCTTCTTTCACCTCTGAAATGAATAAGTGCTATGCAAAGTAAAAGTGAAAATGAAAAAAAATGAAAAGTCAAAAAATTCCAAATGAAAAATTAATAAGGCAAAAGAAGAGAAAGGCTTCCTACGAAGGGCGGTGATGCAAGTAACTCCACCGGGGTACTGACCAGGCTCGCTGGTAGTGGAGTCATGCTTGTGTTCCTATGTGACTGCACCGGGATACTGTCCAAGCCTGATGGTAGTGGAACAACACCAGAGATGAAACTAAGACTCTGACGACTATACTGCTTGTGCACCTATATGCCCCTCAATCCCAATCGAAACAACTTTGTTTCCTTGGCTTGGAATGTGTGTCAATCAACCAAGGGCTTGGAAGATGCTACATATTAAAACCAATTTATTGAATAAGCAATATGAGCTGAGAACTAAACAATAATTCTGGAGGTGTTAGAATTGCTTTTCACGAACAAGGTCCATTCAGAGAGCTGGATTTCTACCAGTGTGTTGCCAAGCATTGTAGTAGCTACAACCACCCTCCAAAATTTTCCCTTAGCCTATTTTGGAGCCTTCCTACCAACCTTACACAACACTTTGTCTTTCTTTGTCAAAGTACTCAAGCTTCAGTGTTTTCCTTGCACAAAGGTAGCCTGTGGATCACAGTTGTTCCATTCCCCTCACAGGCTGCTTACTCAGACGTGGTCTAGCTGCAGTCTGAGCAACATTCCCTTGAAAATTGTGCATTTTTGGAGTGTAACCAGCCTTCCCTCAAGGAATTGCACAATCCTCTCTGATAACCTGCTAGGCTCCAGGATTATGCAATCCTGCCAGCTAACCCTCCCAAGAGGATTTGCGCAAATTTTCCCAGCAGCAGGCTGTTTAGCCCGGGATTTGTGCAAATCTATGTAGTAGTCAACTACTCTTTCCAAAAATTGTGTGAACCTCCTAGGCAGTCAGCCCAACTCCCAGCTAGGAATGCACATTTTTCCCAAGTAGTTGAGCACTTTCATGCATGGACAATCCAGTTGACTAGTATCACCCGGGACCAAGGAAACTTGACTTGCATGCATGCATGAATTGATCTTCCCAAAATAGAAAGAGACAACATGCAAAAGGAATCCCATGTTTCAGGGAGCTATTTTTAGCAACTGGGGGTTACATGCAAAGTTGTTATAGAAGTTTCCCTCCAAGTGTCGTTTTTTCCTAGATTTGTGGCATGCGCGTCATGAGAGTAAACTTATTTATTTGACGCATCAAAGCTCATTCATTCACATTGATATTTTAGGTGTTAATTTGTCTCAATGTCTTCCAAGAGAACAAGATCTCAGGACACTGATGGTATTGTAGCTGGAGCAACAATTGAGCAGGTGTCCTCTAATCTGCTGATCTACGAAGATAAGAAGCTATATTTAGACAAGGACATCAAACTGAAGTGGAAAGAGGTGAATGAAACATTCAAAAGTACTTTTGGAGAAGACATTGAAGACCTTTAGGTGTACGTGAACATTCACAAGTCCGTATTGTACTGGATTGCATGCAGATACCCCGCGTTCCCATGCGCATACATGATTCATTAGATCGTCTCTCACACTGACCCAAAGATGATGACCTTGAACAGTGTTAGTGGGACAAAGCTCGCAACCTTCTGGGCACGAGATTATGATGAGATGTATCAGATGACCGAGCCCATGACTGTCATGACTCCTCTATTCAACTTGCCCAACAACATAGCTCACTCCAGAGACATTATGAAGGATTGGGTAAAGGAGCCAACCCGTTTCAGGATCAGATCGAAAAATCAAATGCCTCAGATCTGATCGAGGAGGAGAATCTACCTCGGATGAATTCTTTGACTTTTGTGAACAACATGGAATAAAAAGGCAATTCTCCACCGCAAGGACTCCTCAACAAAATGGTGTGGTAGAAGGAATGAAAAAAATAGTTCAACAAATGGCTCGAGCTATGCTAGATGAATCTGGAACTCCTGCAACCTTCTGGGGTGAAGTTGCATTCATTGTCGTAACTATTCTCAACCAAGCAAATGTTTGGCTAAACAACACTCAAACTCCACATGAACTTTGGTATGGTAAGACTCCTACTGTAAAATACTTTAAAGTTTTTGGAAGCAAATGTTATATCAAGAGGACTAATGAAAACCTTGGTAAGTTTGAACCTAGAGCAAATGAAGGTATTCTTCTTAGTTATTCTTCCAGAAGTAAAGGATATAAATGTTATAATAAAAGACTTGGAAAAATTGTTGAAAGCATTGATGTTGTAGATGATGAAGCGTGCAAAAATATAAAACAGATAAAATCAACAGAAGATTATGACAATGAAGAAGATGGGGATTATTTTCCCACACCAAATCAAAATCATATTGAAGAAGAAACCAATGAAGCACCAGAAGAAGAGATAATGGTAGAATAAAAGACTCTGTCCAGGTATGTTCAGAAAAATCATCTAGAAACTCAAATTTTAGGGGAAAAAGAAGAAGGTGTACAGACAAGAAGAACTATTAAAGGGACCTCAAGCTATCTAGCATTACTATCCTCCATCGAACCTCAAAATGTAAAAGAAGCATGCAAAGATGAATGTTGGGTCAAGGCCATGGATGAAGAACTTGAACAAATTGAAAAAAATGATACTTGGGAATTAGTTCCTAGACCTCATGATAAAAATATTATAGGAATTGAATGGATATTCAAAAACAAGCTGAATGAAAATGGAGAAGTCATTAGAAACAAGGTCAGACTTGTTTGTAAAGGATATGCTCAACAAGAAGGTATAAATTTTGAAGAAAATTTTGCACCTGTTGCCAGACTTGAAGCCATAAGGATGTTTCTTGCTCCTTCTAGCTTTTAGAAATTCAAAGTATACCAAATGGATGTAAAATTAGCCTTCCTAAATGGAGATTTAGAAGAAGGAGTCTATATTGAACAACCAGAAGGATTCATTCTTGGAAATGATGCAAAACTTGTATGCAAACTCAAAAAGGCCCTCTACAGTCTAAAACAGGCTCCAAGGGCCTGGTATTACCGCCTTGACAAATATCTACACCAACAAGGTTTTACAAAAGGTTCAGTAGATAACAATCTATATACAAAGATTGAAATTAATAAATTGGTGCTTATTATTGTTTATGTTGATGATATCATTTTTGGTAGCAATGAAGAATCCATGAGTCATAATTTTGCTTCAGTAATGTAGCAAGAATTTGAAATGTCCTTGCTTGGTGAACTTACCTATTTTCTTGGTCTGCAAGTTCAACAAAATAAAGATGGTATTTTTCTTTCACAAACCAAATATCTCAAACAGATCTTGAAAAGGTACAGAATGGAAGATTCTAAACCTGTATGTACCCTAATGGTAACAAGATGTAGTCTTAGCTCAAATGATGAATCAACAGTAGTACATCAACCAAATTACAGATCCATGATTGGCAGTCTGCTTTATCTAACAGGTACCCAACCTGACATCATGCATGTAGTAGGAATAGTTGGAAGATTCCAAGCAAATCCAAAGGAATCACACCTTCAGGCAGTCAAAAGAATTTTCAAATATCTTTAAGGAATTCAGGACTTTGGTTTATGGTATCCTAGAGATGCAAATCTTACTCTTCATGCATATACAAATGAAAATTGGGCAGGAAGTGTTGATGACAGAAAAAGCACTAGTGGTGGTGCATTCTATATGGGTTCCAGGTTAGTGTCTTGGTTCAGCAAGAAACAAAGTTCAATTGCTTTATCCACAGATGAAGCAGAATATGTGGCTGCTACATCCTGATGCACACAACTACTTTGGATGAAGCAAACCTTGCAAGACATTCAGATCACATATAATCCACCCATCTCCATTCTATGTTATAATACAAGTGCCATCAATGTTTCAAAGAATCCAATCATGCACTCCAAGACCAAGCACATACCCATCAAATACCATTTTCTATGTGAACAAGTGCTTGAACAAATGGTCAAATTGGAGTATGTTCCCTCCAAAGAATAGGTTGTTGATATATTCACTAAACCACTGCCCAAAGAAACATTTGAATATCTCAGACAAAAGCTGGAAGTAGTTGCTACATCATCCTGCTATTAAATCTATTTTTTTAGAGAAATTTTATTATACGCGTGTTTCATGAAGTAAATTCACGTACACATGTAGGTTTCTATGGGTCAAGGAGCGTATATGTTTTTCAGACAAGAAAAAAAGTGGGGCGGGCTCTCATATGGGTTCTCTGCCTAATGTTGATGATTACATTCTATTGATATGCACTGTTCATTAATTTTTATCTAACTGAAAAAGATGCCTTGATCATTGACTTGTTAACAATGCACAGGTAGCACAGGTTCAGGGGGACCATTAGCCTTCCCTCGCATTTTGCATTGTTGGCATTATGGTTGCTGAGTCTAGCTATGGCTTCAAATATTTATACATTTTGTTGCTTAAGTCATGTAAAAGTCTAGGGTGTGATATGTCTTCTCATACATTTGAATGAGTCCTATTGGACAAATGATGTAACTTGTATCCCCACTTTGCATGGGATGGATGATGTAATTATATTTCTATCATGTATAAACAATTGGTATATCTCCACTTCGTTGGGTGGATGAGTCAAATTTGGTATATCCCCACTTGGTTGGGAGATGGATGTATGTATGTGCCATTGGTGATAGGAAGGTCATACTCACATAGTTGAGTTATAAAGTCATGATATTCTTTTGGAGAATATTTTTGCAGACTTTGCTTGTGCTCAGGGGGAGCATGGATGGTTTCAGTGCATCTTAAAATGTACAAAGGGGAGCTCAATCAGAGAATTCATCATGTACTCAGGGGGAGCATGAACAACATAGGGGAGAGAATATCTTGGTCCGCCCTTTGCCCTTGATGTCAAAGGGGGAGAGTGTCTTCGTGTTGTTGTTACCATCAAGTCCAAAGGGGAAGATTTTTGGCATTATGATACTGCAATTATCCTTGATGGCAACTCACTCAAATGAAAGTTCACAGTGTAGTAGATCAACAACAAAGGATTACAGAACAAACTCCAAATAATGAAGAAAGAGAGGTTTACACTGGTTCACTTTGTCCAAGGCACGTATACACATGGTTTCATAGAACAAAAGTAGCGTATAACGTACACACGCACTTTCACAGGAGGAAAATCATGTACATGTTGGAAAACCAAGTTTTTGGTCCAAGGTATTTTGGTCCAAGGTAATTGGTCTGAGGCATCTGGTCCAAGGTATTGACCCTAGGTATTGGGTCCAACGTATTGGTCCTAAATGGTTTTGGTCCAAGGTATTGAGAAAGGCCTAAGAGTATATAAGGAGGAGAAGATCATTAGGCAAAAAGGTGGGTGCAAGCAATAAGATTCTAAGGAATACTTCTATCTGAAGTATATAATATGTTGTAGGGATATGTTTGGGACTTGATCTGAAATATTCATGTGAAGCTTGAGTTCAACATTGGATTAGGAATCATGAGACTTGAAATGACTTACTCTTGAATGATCTGATATTGGTTGTGACCAGATTTGATGTTTTGCGCTTGTTCTATTTGTTATCTATCATGATCTAGGTTTATCTGAAGTCTGGAATTGTAGCAAAGTTCTGAGTCAAAATTTGCAGATCTATACACAGGTTCGTCTCAGCCAAAGTGCGTGTACATGCAGGTTTGACTCTTCCAAGTAGCGTATACAAAAAGAAAAGCTTATGTTCAGATCCGACTGATCTATCTAATCAAATTTTGTTGTTTTACTGTTGTCTGTCAATGAAGTCCTCTTAGATCTGAACATAGAACTGTTGTGTAAGGAAATTGAGTCTGATTGATTAATTGATTGAGAAGGAAGGTTGATCCTTGCTAGTATCTATTTTTAACTCTATAATATGACAATAGATCTTTAGAATGTCACTGATTAGTACAGTTTGTGGTTCTGAAGTGTATGATTCAGTATCTTTAGAGATATACGCAGGTTGGGTTAAAGAAAGTAGTGTATACATGCAGGTTGGGTTCAACCAAGTAGCGTATGCACTCTAATGCATGATTTTTGAGGTTACATCTGGTTCTGGATGATGATGTAGGGCTCTAGGTTCAGCACAGTGTTTTGGTGTCAGTGATATGATTACTCAGATTAACTGAATATTGGTTGATGCAGTTTATGTTTAAAAGACTTTGATGGGTCTAGTGTGAAAATTTGATGAAACGTGGCCTTCATGTTGTGGTGTTGTGATCCAAGAGTATCCAGTCTGAAAATTCATGAAACGTGGTCCCTGGTGGAAGAGTGGAGTTTTATGTAGGCTGGAACCTACGTACTAGTAAACAAATTGGATAGTACAAGAGCTAGGGGGTTGTAGCTCCCTTCTAGTAGAAGCTGGAAAACAAGAGAAGGTTGTAACCTTCTGTAGGTAGAAGCTTGCGTACTGGTATGAGTTTGCACCAGTACAAGATTATAATTTTTTTTCTTATTATTAAAAGAAGACAGAGACGACAACAGCAGATGGTTTTTACCCACATTGGGTTTCCACCTTAAATCTTGGTGTTCATGTGTGATGTTTTATTCTTCTTTTACTGCACTATCTAATAAATCTCTAATATACTAGTTTAAGCTCAACACATGATAAACTGTCGAAATCACAAGTTCTCTGCATATATGCTGGTTTCTTTAAGCACAGTCGCATGTACACACTAGTTCTCTTCACTGAAATAATGTATACAAATCTATTTGGGAAATAAAATTATTGATTTGATAATAATGATTCACCCCCCTCTCAGTATTATTTCCAACACTTGGGAGATCCTATTACTCATAGGCCCCCAACACAAACATTATGACTCATCCTCGAGTCACTCGGCAGGCACGAAGATCTTAGGGTAGTGTAGTTTATAGTCCCGCACCTCCTTTTAGCTGCCTGGAGTGCTAAGACTATGCCACCTTCATATAGTTAGATGGCCGGCCCACTGGTGTATGGCTTCAAGCCCCTGCCATTCACCTTTCCTGGTAAGGGATATCCATTCAATTTGACTAGCTGTACCACTCCTCCATCCATAATCTCCTTATTGACATAGGGCCTTAACCAATGCGTTTTGAATTTCCTAGAAATTTATCAAACTTCTTGTCATGTAACAAAACCAGGTCATTTACCTTAAAGGTGCACAACTTAATGTGTCGATCATGCCATGTTTTTTCGCGCTGCTTTTGGACCTGTTGGTGAAATCCAGCTAGAAATCTTTCTTCCTCAAGCTCAGCCAACTATGCGAGCCTCTCTTCCAGGGCTCCGCAATCTGTCATACCTGTGAGTGCCACTATGCACAAACTAGGCACAATCTACTCCATGGGCATTACCACTTCAACACCATATACAAGCCTAAAGGGCATTTGTCCATTCAACTTCTTGCATGTCATCCGATAGGCCCAGTACTGCGGGTATGCGTAGGTCCCAATCACTTCGCTGACCGTTGCAAACCTTGGTCGGCGCGTTCTCCAACACTTTATTGAATGCTTCCACTATACCATTAGCCTACTAGTGATAAGGCGTGCTTTTCTGCTGATATACCTAAAATTCCTCTGTTAATGCACTGATTGTTTCATTCAAAAAGTGCATACCGCGATCACTCATCAAAATATTTGGACACACAAATTACATCAGTACATACTCAAAGAGAAACTTTTCAGCAGTTGTGCACCTGTGAAATCCTTCACAGGCTGTGCCTCCACCCATCGAGTCAAATACTCCGACGTGGTGATAATGTATCTCGCTCCCATCTTCTTCCCTTGGGGTTAAATGGGTCCCACAAAATCTATCGCCCATCTTTCAAAGGGTTGTAACGTCATCTGTGGATTTAGAGGTAGCTCATCCCTCCGTGATCGCCTTCTAGTCCTTTGACATATGTCACACACTTTGCAGTACGCTTTTGAATCCTGATGGAGAGTTGGCCACCACAACCTTGCGTGTAGAATCTTCTGCGCAGTCGCTCTCCCTGTATAATGTCCTCCTATGGCACCCCCATGAGCATCCGTGAGGATACTGCTCCTTTCAAACTCCCGTACATATCATCACAATATCTCATCAGACCCCATTTTGTATAGATGCCTAGCAATGACAGAAAAGTATGTCGCGCGCACCACTAACTCCTTCTTCTGCTAGATAGTGTATCCTTTTGGGGCAGTTCCTATCGTTAGGAAGTGTATGATATCTTCAAAATGACCATCCATGATGCACACTACAAAAAGCTACGTGTCAAGGAATCCCTCCTCCAGATTAGTGGGCTCTTCCCCTGTTTCAATGCGCGACAGATGGTTTGGTCCCACGTTCAGTCATCTAGGATTCACAATAACTTCAAAATCATACTCTTGGAATAATAACAACCACCTACAAATTCTCCCCCCCAACACAAGCTTGTTGACCAGGGATTTCAATGTGGAATGATCCATATACATCTCAAAATGGCCACCTAGCAAATAGTGTCTAAACTTCTGGAGTGTGTATACCATGGCTAACCCTTCGCGCTCGGTGGTGGAATAGTTATTCTCCGCCTTGGATAACCTTTTTCTTGTGAACTCTATGGGATGGTCCAAATCTCCTTTACCAGCCTATGCTAGTACTACTCCCCGCGCTATATATGACGTGTCAACGTGTACGTGAAACTCCTTCTTCCAATCCGAGAAGACTAAAATCGGCGTGGTGACCATCTTTTCCTTCAATACATCCAAGCTTTTCTTACAGTCCTCGTTCCAGTAGAATGTGACATCCTTTTTCAACAACTTCTCCATAGGCGTGGTGCTCTGGGCATAGCCTTTTATGAACTTTCTATAATATCCAGTATGCCCTAGGGTAGCACACAATTGTTTCACACTCCTCGGTGGTTCTAAGTTAAGTGTCACCATGATCTTCATGAGAACTACCATTAGTCCTTAACTACAAACCACATGACCCAACAGGGTCCAAAAAGGGACACAAACAGGCACTTCTTCGGATTGAGTGCGATCTGGTATCTTTGAAAGGTATCCAACATTAGGCGCAAGCTTGCCACATGACGCTTCACGAGCCCAAACATAGTCCAGTCATCAAAGTATACTTCTAGGAACTTGTGAATAAATTCCTTGAACACAGCAATGACTACGCACGAGAAAATTGCAAGCGCATTATTTAATCCAAAAGGCATTACAGTGTACTGAAAACACCCCCACTCAATCGCGAAGGTTGTTTTTCTTCTATCCTCTGGTGTGATTTTTATTTGATGGTACCCAGAGAACCCATCAGTGAAGGAATAAGCTTCCTGCCCACCTACATTGTCCAACACTTCATCAGCGAACAGAGTTGGGAAAGGATCATGTATACAAACGTCATTCAACTTCTTGAGATCTATGCATATCCTTATTTCATCCTTCTACTTCTTTTCCTGTATCACCATTGGGCTTACCCAATCAGATTCTTCCACGGGCTCAATGATGCCTGATGTGAGCATCTTATATAGCTCTAAGTGGACCTTCTCCTTATACTTCGAATTGAGATGATAAGGTCTTTCCTTAACTGGCTTCGCATCGGGCTTCAACGTGATCTTCATAACACCTAGGTCCCTGATTATCCCTTTTAGATATGAAAACTTGGTAGGGAACAAATCCTGGTATTCGTGGAGCAATTCAGCGACCTTATCCACAATTGTGTCATCCCAGTAGTGATCTGATAATCACCCTTGAGTGATCTCAGTTAAAGAATTATTGAATGAAGGTATTACAGACTCATGTGTTGGTGTGTGTCTATGTGATTTTAGGCAACAGATCGATCAGATTATGAAATACACAGACATTGGAAATATGGAAAACAGTAGAGAAACACAGTAAGCAAATACAAGAACACAACAATTAATAAGGAGTTCACCCTATCCTCTAGGGCTACATCTCCAATCCAGCTTTCAGTGGTGGCCTTATTTTATTGTGTCTTTAAAGTAGAGAATTACAATGAGGAGCTCAATTTGAGTCTCCTGAAACAGAACTGCTTGATAGGGTGGTTCTTGGATTCCCCAAGCCACTAGAGTGCACAAACTCTTTTCCTATCCAAGTCTCGACCTCTCTGGTCTTCAATGGGAGGAGCTCAATGTGGTGCTCAATTCCTGACAGATCCTCTCAGGGATTGCTCGACGCTACCTTATGCTACAGGTCAGGTCGGCTCTCTGTCCTTCTACTTCTTGCTTCATTGTCTTTCCTTTTCTTTGTCTTCATCTTCTTCTCTCTGGTTCTTCCTCTTGGTGTCCTCTCTCTATTCATGCTTTAAAGCCAATTGATCTCACGACTGTTTGATTCCCCTTCCACCTCCGTCAGATCGCCTGCTGCTGCTCGCTTGGAGTTCCCTGTCTCGGCGTCATCATCAATGGCTCACAGGGAGTGGCCACTTGTCCTCCTTCGAACTGTGCCAACCTTTCCTCGTCGGTTCAGTTCTTCGGTTACGTCAGGAAATCACTCATCCGCCATCTCAACGGTCAAATCAGACCTCAATCCTTATAGATCATGGCTTAATCCCCTGTCAGATCTGGTTCTTTCATCATGTGTGTTGTCAGCCGTTAGATCTAGAGCCCCCAAATCCAACGTCATTTGCTTATTTCGTGCGGTTGACTTGCTCGACCGTTAGCATGTGATGAGCGGTGGTTTTCTCTCTCATCCGCCTGCCACGCGTCGGCGCTAAATGTAATCGCTCGTTTTTCTCCAAATCCACTTACCACCCAAGGGTGCCCATGATATACTGTCGGTTTTCAATCACGGGTCCCACCTTTCGCCTTAGTGCTTTCCCCACGATTTTCCCAGCTTCCATGCGACCAAGCGCTTCAGGGCCTTTCCTTCTCGAGGAGTTTTTCGCAGCGATGCTTAGCACTAATCGTGCATGAGAAACAACCTCCTTTTCCTGATCTATGCTTCCTAAGTGCTAGTTTTGCCTCCTACGCAGTCTCCATGGGCCTCGGTCAGCGCGCTTTGACCGAGGTCCTCATTGTTCCTCACTGGCTGCCAACTGTTACTGTCCATAGGTCTTCCTGATCGCTCTGTGCTCTTGAATTCAAAGTTTATCCTAATCTAATACAGTCATGGTACTTTGATTATTTTTCATGGATCCAATTCGGATCACGACCTTCCCACTAAAAAAGCTTTTGGACCACCAAAAGTTGGTTTTCAAGCATCGACTAAGTGAGGTTATTGTTGTCTCACTTATCCAATCTCAATCCACTTTGCATTGCTCGACTTTGAACCCTTGAGCCCTACTCTGAGGTACTCAACATCTCCTCTGCGCGTCGTCCTCACCTTCCTGTCCAGAACTGTGTCTTCCTGCAATTCATTAAGATATTTAGGTAGCAGGTCATCAATAGAAGGCAATTGAATCTACTCTTTGGGATCCTCAATTAGTGAGGGTTCAAACAATCTCAAGCAATTTGCATTTACGACTGAGTAGATGTGCATGTAAGATGGTGGATCAAGGTGAAAAGCATTCTCACCAATCTTCTCAAGTATTTTGAAAGGTCCATACCTGATAGGCTTTAGCTTTTTACCTTCACCTTGCATCCTGTCCTTGCTGATATATAGCCAGACTTGGTCACCAACTTGGAAACTATGCTCCATCCAATGCTTTTCATGCCTAGCCTTGTATTTGGCTTGGCTCTTTTCCAACTGTTCCTGTACTGCCTAGTGGATCTCGTGGATTTCTTCAATGAACCTAGTTTCCCTATCCACATCGCTGTGTCCATCAACTGTGGTATCTTTACAAAAGACAAAATCAAAAGGAGACCTTGGTGTGAAACCAAAACAGGTCTCAAAAGGAGATCTCTGTGTAGAAGAATGTTTTTCTTTGTTGTAAGCATGTTGCACATAACACAAATGTTCATCCCAAAGCTTAGGATGTTTGCTGCAATATCATCTGAGTAACTGGATCACTGTCTTGTCAACTACTTCTGTCTAACCATCAGTTTGTGGATGAAACGTTGTGCTTTTCTTAAGTTTGGTGTCCATCAGTTCCCACAGACTTGACCAAAACTTCCCCACAAATCGGGTGTCTCGATCAGATACAATGGAAGTGGGTAATCTGAAATGAACCCATACATGTTCAAAGAACAGTTTTGCAGTTTGTTCAGCTGTAATCTGCTTATTACAAGGTATTAAAATGCACAATTTGCTGAACCTATCCACAACAACATATAGATAATCAAGACCTTTCCTAGAATTAGGTAGTCCTCCAACAAAATCCATGGAAACAATTTCCCAAGGGTGAGAAGGTACTGGTAATGGAGTGTACAAGCCTCATTTTCTATTGCTGGGCTTGCTTTTAGCACACATAGTACACCCTCTTACATATCTAGAAACTGTCTCATTCATTTTCAGCCAATAACAAAATCTTTGCAGTTGTGCAACTGTTTTACTTACCCCAAAGTGACCTGATATTAGAGAAATGTGTGCTTTTCTAATTATCTTTACTCTCTCAGTTTGTGGAATGCATAACTTCCCGCAATGCTATAAGAGTCATTCCTTTACATGATAATCCAATTCTTCTACTCGCTTGCCTTGACTCAAAGTTGCATATACATCTTTAAAGTCTATATCTTGAGCATATTGTTCAATGTAGCTTTCATGTAGCACAAAATTATGCTTAAGTATAGTAGATGCATTTATAATGGGTCTAGATAACATG
>APFE030949547.1:101327-160007 GCA_000404065.3 Pinus taeda | reverse complement strand
GAGTGCCATAGGATCTAATGGCTCAGCTCTTATCATTAATGGTTCATTCTGCTCTTTTATTAACAATATTTTCATTTATGTTACCCTCAATTATTCATGGTTCATCCATGACGCCATGGCCATTAATTGTAGATCCCCTAGCTTGGCATTGAGGTCCCACACATTTAGGTCTGTGAGGGCCATGTTGTGTAGATAGAACTTTGCCATCTTTGCTTTGTCCTTGGAGGTGCTTTGGTCACACAAATCCATGAAATGCATGTATTCTTGGAAAGGCATTATGCCTCTTTGTGCCAAAGTCTTTTTTTGGAATTGAAGCCATTGATCCTTTAGATAGAGGTCATAAGATTTGGCTGGTGTCCTACATTGTAATGCTTCTATGGATAAGCCAGCCATGTATGCCAAATGAGTCTCTTTCTCCTGCAGCTTCCTCCTTAGTAATTCATTCTCATTCTCAAGGTGGCTTCTTGTAATGGCTTCTCTGTCTCCGAGAGCACTCAATTCCCTGCCCATTTCCCTAAGTTTGTCTTCCATGTGGCCAATATCCTCAACTCCTTTGGACTTGGCTATCTACATCCACCTATGCATTCTCACTCTCTCCTTTTCCAATTTGAAAAATAGTGGAATTGCAAATTTCTGTGGGATTATCTTGCCTCCCTCAAGTAGTTTGTAATAGGAGTCAAGATTAGGCTGGGGGTCAGGTTCTTGTAGCTCTTGTGCTTCCTATTTCACCTCTGGCTATCCTCCTATCTTTTCCTCAAGTTTTTGTGTCTCCTGTGGTTTGAAAAATGTCTCCTGTAGGACTGTTTTAGCCTCTTGTAGGTCTAGTTTGGGGTCCTGTAGAATTTCCTTTCCCTTCCATGTAGAAGATCTTGTAGTCCTCTTGTCATAGGTTATGGGTGTCTTAGAAGGAGATTCTTTCACCTTGCCAGATGGTGAATCTTCAATGTTAATGGGAGTCTATGATGAGGGCTGGGGTTTACCTGTTTTAATTCCGGTACTCTTCCTTGCCTTGAAATACGTGGAGGTTTTTCTTTTCCGCTTCTGCTTCTGCTTGACTGGTGTACTGAGGGCAGTGAGGGAAGCTATTGCTTCTCTTTCCAAAGTTTCAGGGGACTCTTCTCTTTGCTCTGCCCTCTCTGCCTCCTTTTCTCCCTCTTCTGTTTCTTTTTCCTCCTCCTACTCTGTCTCTTTTTCTACCTCCTGTTCTGTCTCTTCAACTCTCCCCTCCTCTATTTCTTTACTTTCCTCCTTCCTCTCTTGCTCTGCTATGTCACCACTGGCTTCATATTCTCCTCTTTGCTATTCTCCCTCCTCACTGACAGCAGGACTGACATCATAGGTTAATGCCTTGATGTCATCCTGAGTTGTCATATTTTTGAAAACTTCCCATGCTATAGGGATTGTAAGGGTATAGAGGGCTTCTTCTACTAGGATATTGATTAGGCCATGGTGAGCTAGCTACTGTGAATTTCCTTCTTGTACCTTGGTGCTAGAGTCAATGAGGGACTGAAGGAGAAAGTAAGGGATACTGAGCTTTTGACGTGCTAGGGTATCCATGTCATATCTCAATTCTTGAAGGATTTTGAAATGATATCCATAAACAATGTTGTGCCTCCCGGTAGCTAACCTCATCCCAGGGATATGGTACACTAGCCCTCCTAATTCCATTTTTGTCTTCAACAAGGGTTTCATTATCTTGGAAAAAATTCCTCTTGGCAACCTGGCCAATTATTTTCTCATATTTACTCCAAGGCAGCCCAAGAGGAAGGGTAGTGACCCTACTAATGAATTCAGTGGTTATTTCAATGGAGAGGCCTCTAATGGTTATAGTAGCATGAGTTCTTGTGTGAGGGACCAAAGAGAGAGAAAATTCATGGCCAATTTCATCATCAAGCCCTCTAAACTCTCAAAGAAATTCATCCAGTTTTCCCTTGTAAATATTTCCACCACTTGAAGATGTGCATGGAGTCTAGTGGAGTTAGTGGGATCTTTTCTCATAAACCCCCTTGTCATACTGCCTATACTTCTTTTGGAAAACTAGATATGGAGGTGGAGACAAAGAATTTTGAGTGAAATAGAAAAACTGAAGGGACTGTGTTTTTCTTTTTTTAACATAATTTTTTTTTATGTATTTATACCCTCTTAAAGACTCATTTTATCTTCAAATTGAGACCAAATATTTCACATTTTGATATTCAACAGAGGGAATTCATGAACCCTACCTCTTTAGACTAAAATTCATGCCAAAAATCACGTTTCCTCCCTTCAAATTGACTCACTTCCCCTCTTGTAGAAGCCCGCTGTCCCTCTTGTAGATTTCTTGTAGGTGCTCCTGTAAAAAACCTGTAGGGCTCGTGTAGAAGATGCTGAGAGAAAAAATATGGAGGAAATCGATGGAGCATGGTGGATATGAGGCTGTGGGGGCATAAGAATACTGCTGTGTGGCTGAGTCACGAGGAGAAACTGAAGAAAAGGTGGTGAGAATGCGCGGGGAGGAGTGCTCATTACCTTTTATGGTTGTTTTCGGTTATGAGTGTTGAGCTGGCAAGGTGTGCGTTGCCCAGATTAGGAATGTTGGTCCCCACCTACTTGGTCATCATGACCTCCCTTGTAATCATCCCCTCATTACTGATCGGAGTTAACTCTTCCTCCCACTACTTGTTCTTCACATATTTTGCTTGAGTTGACTGTGCGTACGTGTGGGTGATATCTAGATTAAGTGGAGTCAACTAAATAAAGGTGGCCAAGTTAACTGGCCACCTTTCCCTCTTTCAATTTCAACCATCTTGTTGCCTTCGTATGATTCCTAATTACACAAATGCAGATAGAGGAGTGACTTAGCTACTTACCTGTAATCCAAGTGTATTTGCTACCATCGACTGTGAGGTGTTGTGGCTTTCTTTGCTGCATGCCTTCATTTTCCTTCATGCATGCTATCTCTACTTGCTGATGTGTTGTTGTGTGTTTTTGTAGGTTCTTCTTTTGCTAGAGCTGAGCTGCATGTGCCATTTCAACCTTCAGGTGTGTTGTCCTTTGCTGCTAGTGCTGGACTTCTATGGGATCAACTGCTATAGGAATTCCTACAGGAGCTCTTGTAGCTGCTTCTCCCCTTGAAACTTCAGCTATTTCCCTATTCTTGGAGCTTAAGAATGATGCCAGAGGTGGAGATGAATGATGGAGGGATAGTAGGTAAGCTTCAGGTAAAGTTAATGGTGCCTTTTCCTCCTTTTATTTTTGTTTTTTTTTTCAAAACTGAAAAACTGTTTTTTCTTGGAAAGGAAAAGAAATAATGATGCTTGGAGTGTGATGTAGGCTTGGAAATGATGGAAAGGAGGTTTGAACATGGTAAGAGGGATTATAGGTTCCTCATGAAGCTTTTCTTGTCCCTCAAACTGCCTCCTGTAGACACTTTTGGCTCTTTGTAATTCCTACAAGAGCCTCCTGTAGAAAAAACAGAGCCTCCTGTAGAAAACACAGTTTTGGAAGAAGAGGTACAGTGGGGTAAAAGAGATGCCAAAAATGATGGAGGAAGGTGTGGAGAAGATGAGATGGATGCTGGTATGAATGTCAGGGTCCCCTTGGCACCTTCTTCTACTCCCTGTAGTCCTCCTGCAAACTTGCAATGCAATAAAAATTCATTTTTTCTCTCCCTTTTTTTTTTTTTGAAAACAACTAGGACGCCTCAGAGATGTTTTCACCTTAATTGCTTGCCCTGGGTGCCTCCAGGGGAGGTTTTCACCTAGGGATCTTATTATTTTTCCTTTTTTTTGACATCACTGGGTCGCCTTAGAAGAGGTTTTCAACCCAATGATGGGATTCAAGCACCTCATGGAGGTTTTCACTTGAGTCCTTTTTTTTTCTCTTTTTTCTTCAGTGAGCGGGTGAAGTGGAAGCTAAGACATGCTCCACTACCATCACTATTTTATTCAAATCTTCAATAAACTCTCACTTGGAGAGGGGTTTCTTGTAGACTTTCAACTGATGTCCATTGACAAGCATGGGGATGGCTTCATCATCAATGGTTCTTATCAGAACTAAACCATTGTCATTTCATTTCTCCACAGTGTAGGGTCCTAGCCATCTTGTCCTCAACTTGTCTTTCAAATCCTTGTATCTTGAATCATAGAGTAGTGCCCAATCTCCCTCTTGGAATTGCTTCTCCCTAATATTTTTTTTGTGCCATATCTTTCTTTGAAGCTGAACTACCTCTATATGGAGAAGGGATTGCAATTTGTATTCATCCAATCCATTGAGCTAAAGTAATCTCTCCTTCTGTGCATGTTTGAGGTCTAGGTCCAGTTGAGCTACCATCCTTAGGGTATTGAATTGAAACTCTATTGATAGCAAAACCTTCTTCCCATAGACTAGTAGATAGGGTGTGAACCCGGTGGTGGGAAAAAGAAACAAAAAACCAACCAAAAATATTTCCTTTCATGCCTCGTAGGAGTAGAGATAACTTAGGAAAAGTTTTGACCAACACCCCCACTACTTCACATAACCAACCTTCTCTCTTCTTCAAATATGTTTGGATGTTCACCTAAGGGTTCTTCTTGATTGCAGCCATCGAAGAAGAGAGAAGGTTGGTTGTGTGAAGTAGTGGGGGTGTTGGGCAAAATTTTTCCTAAGTTATCTCTACTCCTACGAGGCATGAAAGGAAATATTTTTGGTTGGTTTTTTGTTTCTTTTTCCCCACACTGAAAGTACCTGTAGAAATTAAAATTGTGATTGAACAAAACAAATTACAACTAGATGAAATGAACTTGCTAAATGGAAATTTGCATAATTGAAAAGGAAAGCAAAGAAATGTAGAATTGAAAGAAAATAAATGACTAGTATACTTTTTTCGAAATAAACTATTAGCAGAATGTTGCAATAGGAAATAGAAGAAATCATAATCACATAATACTTTGACGCTTCCCCAACAACGGTGCCAAAAAGTGGTGAGCACCAGTATTGCAACAAGAATGTTGCAAATCCTGGGCTACCAACTTTACTTTTATCAACCCGGTAGTTTGTAACAAACTTAGAAGTGTCGGTGCTATATGCACAAGTACTAGTTCTCACTGCAGGTTGTCACTTGGTCAACTGGTGCGAGATCACTAGGAGATTAAGCCAACTTCTATAGATTTCAGAAGAAGTTCTATGTGTGATGAAAGGAAAGAAAGATTACTCTACAGATGCTATTCTAACTACAAAAAGGAGAAACATTGGAATGTAAAGCAAAACCTAGTAAACTCTAATTAACAAGCTAATTCTACTTTTGCCAAGAGCACTATGAAAACCATGAAAGAAATGCCATTACCTACTCAAGAAAGTAAAAAATATATAACCATGCTATTTATAGAAGTAAATAAGCAAAAAACATATTTTTGGATTATTTTGTGTTTTATGTGAATTTAACATGCATCTAATTTATTGCGTGTGAGTGTGGCAGCGAACAGGTGGCGTTAGAGGGTGGTTTTAGAGCTTGGGAGGATGTAGGATGGTGTGGATGGGTCCTAGGAGGTCTTAGGTGGCCTTATGGAGGCTTGTCACACACTCGACCTTCAAAAGAAATCCTACAGGAAAAACTACAGAAGGACACAAGAAAACTACAGGAGGAAAACAGGGAAACTACAGGTGGCCTACAGGGGGAGGCCGAGAGCAATTTTTGCTATTTTGAGGGTGTCAAAGTGGGTGGAAAAGGTGGATGAAGGTTGGAATGAGGTGTTAGGATGCCTAAGGTTTACCCTGAATCACCAGGAGATAGAAATAGGATTGGGTTTTCTCAAGGAGAGATGAAGAAGTTCTATGAAAAATGAAGAAAACTAGGGCAGAATTGAGGTGAGGTTTGGGAGACCTATAGGGCATGGATCAGATGGAGGATGTGATTGTTGGTAAGCTAGTCTACTGATGTAAGAGATCTGTTGGATAGAAACTGACAGTCAACCAAGAAAATCAAGCAACCAATGAAATGAGTGCATCCTACGAAAAACAAAGTTTTGCATTAAAATGGCCTAAACTATGATGTATAGAAGGAAATGTTGTAAGAAAGGAAAGAATGCAAAAGGAATATTTTAAATCGGGAAGTGAACATGATAAATAATATCTAAAGCAAAGCAAAAGTGGACTATCAACCTACTAGAGAGCTGCAAACACTAGAAGTCTTAAGAATGAGGAAAATCTGTGTTTTTGGGGCAGCAAGAGAGTCTTTGCCTCAAATCATGGTCCCAGAGGGAGGAAGAGAGGCCAAGGCACTATTTCTAACCTTTTGAATCTTCTCTGATCACTGCTTAACCTTCTATAGAAAGCACAAATGGAAGCAAGCTACTAAATCATCAAAAGCAACCTATTCTTAACCATAAGAGAAATACATCTAACAACAAACTAATCTACAAACTGAAGTAAAGCATACAAATACAAGTAAAGAGAAGATTGGCTACTTGGATTGGGCCCTAACCCAGGAGCTTCAGCCCTCTAAGGTAACTCAGTGCTAGCTCAAAAAATATTCCATCTTCATTATCAAAAAATAGCAAGATTACATAAAAATGTCATAAAATAGTAAGCTTGAAATTTGAGCAGAGTTTACACAAACCAAAAAAAAGTCGACCCTAGTGAGGCCCTAGGAATATCTACTTATACATCTAAAGACACCAATAGATTCCTTAAAATTAGGGAGGCTTGGGTCCCAAAACTTGAGATAATTATCAATCATCTTCCACTTGCTTGGCTACCTTCTAGTGCATGATTTGACTGCTTGTACTCCGAGCTGAATGAAGGGGAATTCAAAATGAGGAGCAATAAATGAGGGGTATTTCCTCTAATAAGTCCTCTCCTCTTTCTACTTCGAGTTATTACTATAGTTTGACCACTAGAGCCTTGACTTTGACCTCGAAATCCATCAATAATTTGCATTAAATATATGTTAGACCACATGGCATAATAACTAACTCAACTCACCCTATAAGCATATATATAATTAGAAAATCATACAATAAGCTAAGAGAATGGTTGATTTGACTAGGTTAGGAGGTAAAATGAGCCCATAGAATTACCCATTGATGAGGCTCATCACCCCATTCATATCAGTAGCCCAATCAATGCCAAGGAGTGTAGGGTAGGGGTTGTTGTCATCCACAATTTCTATTACTTCAAAATCAGCCAGCGTGCTCGCGTCTTCAATATCTATAATCACCCCTTACAACCGTCCCATGGGGATGATCTTCTGTTGATTTTCCATCCTTAACTAAATCAGAGACCAATGTAGCACATGTCTTCCAATCCATTCCTAGGTCTACTTCAGTAGGATGTTCGCATCTAACCCCAGGTCCAAAATAACCTGATCCATCTCATACTCTCCTATCTGCATGGTCAGTCTCATCTCTCGTCCTGTCCTTGTTTTATGCTTACCAATCTTTCATACCACGCGCGGTTCACCCAGAGTGTTTCCAACACATATATTTATAAGCTCCGATAAACCTTTTACATCCTTGCTATCGCTTAGCAACTTCATGCATGTCTCTAGGAAGGTAACCACTAACCACTTTTGGAGATCATGATCTAGCCTTCGTGATCTCAGATAGGGCTCTCTCTTTATGACTTAGCTTTGTTTTAGTTAATTGTTTTTAGGCTAGTTATGATTGTGTTGAGGTTTTTGATTTGAATTTGGGTGGTGGGATTACTTACTTAGATGAAAAATGATTTTCCTTTACCATTGGGCTATGGGGTCGAATGTCAGACAAACTGGACTGGATCAAGCTTTAAAAAATAGTGTCTACAAGACAAGATAGGTGAGTAACTACAGATATCAAAGTTTGGATGGTGAAATGGTTTCTAATCAGATCCAAGGAGAAATTGAGGGTTCCCTAGGCTAGGTCTAGAAGGAATGAAAGAAGTCAACCAGGATGGGAAAGCAATTAAGGGTTCTCAAATCCATATATTAGAGGAAAACATGTAAATGACTAACTATGAAAAACAAAGTGTACCTAAACAAATTTTGAGTGATATATTCAATTAGTTCATTCAAATTTAGAACACATTTAAGATTATGAAACACGTAAGAAGGTAAAAAAATCAAACAAAGAAGATACTTCACTGCAAATAGCTCATTTCATGAATCTTGTAGCAAAATGCTTTTATTACTTGCTCTAGTCTTTTGACTTGAAAGTGGTAGAATCACCCTTAGGTTTTAAGATCAAAATAACTCTACAAATGTAAAATAATCCACCCTAATACTTTGAATTATGAATTATTTACATAAAAAGGAAATACAAAATATCTCAAACTGCATTGAGAACTAATCTGGGAAAAAGAAATATCTTCATGCAAGAAGATAGAGACAACTATTGAACTACTGCTTGCTATCCCTGTTATTTAGGTTCTGTTGGCTTTGCTCTTTGATCTTTTGCCCTTTAAGCTAGTTGGTTGTTTAGTCTTCACGATGGATGTTCTGTTTTACTTTAAACTTTCATCTTATACTCTTTCCTCTGATACACTTTAACCTTGTTGACCTATCAATATCCTTTTACTGTGCTCTTTTACTTTTTTCCATATACTTATATTTTTACTGTGTTTTTCCTACAATAAATCATTCAGTTTTTCCCATCTCTCATCATCTGGTAATTGGATATTTAGCATCTTTCTGTATATTTCATCGGCCTCTGTATATTTGGAAAAAGTAGCTTATTAATAAACATGTGTTTTACCTCATGCTGGAGGTAAAACAAGTTTTCAAAAGTTTGATACAATACTTTGCCTGTTGGTAAGCCCTTCATGGATGAAGTGATTACCTGTTCTCTGGAAACTTCCCTAATATTCTTATTGTAATCCTGATGTGTCATAAGCTTATCATTTATAACTAAGGGATTAGGTAATCCATTTCCCTTCAAAAGTTCGAACTTAACCATGAACCTATCAACAACTAGTTGCATGTTTTGAAACTTATCTTCTAAGTTCAACATCAAATTCCTCTTACTGAGGACTTTTCCGACTTCCAAAATTGTACCTGTCCTGTCAGGTATCTCAAGTTCTTGTAGCTCACACTTATTCTTGGAGTTGAGGAAGTGGATGATTCTTGTAGATTCCTCTAGCATATCACCAAGTTCTTCCTTGACTCTCTGAATGGCTTCTGTGGCCTGCTTTATTAAATCAATTTGTTCAAAAATAACCTAGATGGATGGCCAAATATCATTGACAGAGTCAATGATATTGGCCCACAGTTGCTCTTTAGCCTTACCTATAGGTTCACTCAGTGTCAGTTCTTTCTCAAATATTTTTATTCTTTCATTCATCCTTGTAGCCTTTTGTTGTTCTTCTTTATGCATGATCTGGGCAATTCTGCAATCTGTCTCCAAGCTGGTGACATTCTCCTTAAGTCTGTTCATCTCAGTGGTCTGAATGGTCATTTATTCCATTTCTTTGACCATCATGTTTGCTTCATCATCTGTGGAGGTTATTTTTGTTGATCCTGTTACTGATGTAGTTGGTGTAGATGTCGGTAGTGCAGTTGCCATTGAAGCAATGGGAGATAATGATGCTGCCAAAGTAGAAGGTACAACCGTGGTCACTGTTGGAATGTTGCAGGAGCATTATCAATACTAGCTTTCTTGAGCCGAATCAAGCTATCCAACTCTTTCTCCATCTCCTTTAACTGATCATTCAGTGACAACACTAGATCCATCATCTCCTCATGATTGGTCTGGCTTTCCAGGACCTCTTTTGTCTATGGCTATTGTGAAGGAGGTAGCTTAAGTTGTTTCTTGAGGGTTGTTATGTCCTCATTATTCTTTTTGATTAGTTTCTCTATGGCCTTAATATCACTTGATTCATGGCCCAATTCAATGACCAAGTCCTCCAAGGATTTTATCCTGGTATCTTTGGCCTGTGAGGAGGTCTTCTCCAATTTGTACTGGGCTGTCACATTGTCCAATGAATCCTGCAGCTTGTAAGTAGCCATGGCCTTTGCTATGTCGGTGGAGTAAATCATTTCTCCAGCCTACTTGTGAAACTCTATCTAATCAATGGGATGAACATCCTTGGCCAACACCTCTCAAATTAGTCTTCTTGTAATCTGCTGAGGCCTTTGGTTGTTGTATAGTGGGCTGCAAAAATGACACCTGCATGTTTCCTTCTTTGATGTCAAAGGCTGACATCATTCTGGTTTGGTTTGGTGGTGTAAGCTTGAGGTATTGGGCATATGTCTCTGCTTTCAACTTTTCATTCCTCATATTTATCTCTTTAATTCTATCTTTGATGTCCTTTTCCTTGTCAGCTGGCCTGACAAAGGAAGAAACCTCCATACTCTGTTGTCTCTCTATCATTTGGGTATTGGAGGTTGATGGCTACTATGTTTCACCTGATGCAGCCATTTCAGCTATTTCTTTACTTCTCTACCCCATTACCTCAGTGTCAATTATTTCCTCTAATGAAATGTTCTCCTCCTGTTCAAACATGGGATTCAACTTGGGCCTTTTATTTAGCTTAAACAGTTCATCTGAAGTCTCCATGGAAGATCTGGATGCCTCCTCCCTATTCCTCTTAGGATTCTTCTCCTCATTGGCTGAGGTCTTTATGATAGGAGGAATGTTCATTGGCTCTCATAATTCTGAAACCTGCAGGAAAGAGCCGTGGTCAAATTGCTTTCCTAGATCAATCATTGTGTTCTCAACATCCACAACCGTGTTGTCCATATCAATCAATGTGTTCTCCACCCACTCAGTTTGGTTAGAAAAATGTTCAATGTTTGGTCGTAGGTGGTGGATGTAAGGTCCCAACTTGAACTTGAGTCTGAGCTTATTTATGACCCCATGAGGGTCATAGTGCCAGATGAAACTCTTTCTGAATTTCATTTGTTGAAGTAACCTGTCGGCCTCTAGTCTAGCCCCTCTGTTGTTGCAAATGAATGGGCCCAATTGGTTTTTTATCTTGAACTGTGTTTTCTTCCTAGAAGATAGGAAGTGGACCTCATCAGAATTGATGATTTGTCTGAAATATTCAAGAGAAAATATCCTCACAGGGAGGTATTTGAGTAACTTATAGGGGGCTAGCTCACAACCGTAAATTCTCATCTCAGTGTGGTTTTGGTACAAGTACCAATCTCTCACCTTACTATTCTTGGCCAATTGCAATACCCTCTTGATGTCTTGGTTGATTCTGGGCTGAGTATTTGAAGTCAGCATGTTCATGACTGGGTACACATAGGAGTCTATGAAGTCTTTATAGGTGAATGTTGTGGAAAAATCTTGGACCAAGGGTGTCCAGTAGATGATGTTGGAAATAATACTGAGAGGGGGGGGGGGGGGTGAATCATTATTAGCAAGTCAATAACTTTTTCATTTCCATACTTAGATTCATATACGCTACTTCAGTTAAGGGAACCCGCGTGTACACGCAACTGTGTTTAATGCAACTAGCATATATCCAGTAAACTTATGATTCAGTTAATCCATTATATGTTGATCTTTAAACAATGCATCAAAAACATATAAGCAGTAGCAGGCACATTAAAAAAATAGAGCAGACAATCACACACAAGAACACAAGATATAAGGTGGAAACCCAGTGTGGGTGGAAACCACCTACTACAATTCGTCTCTATCTTCTTTTAATAAGAAACTTCTTTTTACAATATTTCTGTACTGGTACAATCTTTTTCTAGTAGTCCTAGAAGGGAGCTACAACCCCCTAGCTCTTGTACTAGAGGATGTACCAGTACGTAGGTGTTGACCTACAGAAGGCTACAACCTTCTCTTTTCTTCCAAGGACCACATTTCATAAATTTTCAGACTAGATCCATCAATAACATCAATCAAACATCAAAATATATCTGCATCAATAAATCTCCCTTGCTCTAACCAAAACTGAATCAAAAAATCACTTCTCTAAATGTTGTAACCAGAATACAATAACAGTGCCAGAACCTAGAACACTGCAACAATAAACAGAAGTAGCTAAACCATATTTTATGAGGCGTACGCTACTTCAAAATTTAAAACCTGCATTCATACGATGATATATGAAGGTAAACCTGCATATACGCTATTTTAAATTATCGAACCAGCGTGTATACGCACCTTTGCTATACTGAACCTACATACAGATCTGTAAAATATAATTTACCCTTTTCAAATATTTAGACATCAGTTATAACCAGATCATTAGATTTACAGATCAAGACATGCGGCAAATATAAAAGATCAAAATCACACAAAGATACTTCTCTTCAAGCCTTAAGATCTTGACCCATCAATAGAGCTTATCCTTCTTCTAGTGCTTAGGTTCCTCCTTGATTCAGATCCAGCTATGCACCATAACCCAATCACTAGTATTGTAGATCTTGCTCTTCATTACATATTCAATGCTTGAGTGCCTTTGCCTAATGATCTCCTCTCCTTTTATAGTCTTAGGCCTTACTCAATACCATGGTCCAAAACCACCTAGAAGCAATACCTTGGACCAAATACCTGGGGTCAACACTTCGGTCAAGATAACTTGGATCAATACCATGGGTCAAAATACTAGGGACCAAATACCACAGACCAGAACCAATTTTTCCAACATGTACGCGTTTTTCCTTGCATGAAAGTGTGTGTATATGCATACGCACCTTCTGGACTTCTAACCCACGTGTATACGCGGCTTGGTCAAGGGGAACCTGTGTATATTTCTTTTCCTTCATTCTGATAGCCTGAACTGTGATCTGTCATCTAAGTGAGTTGCCATCAAGGACAACACCTGTGTCATAGCGCCAAACCTGTGTCATAATTCCAACAATCTCCCCCTTTGGACTTGATGACAACCCCAAGTCACTCAAAGTCATTCTCCCCCTTTTTCATCAAGGGAAAAGGGTTATCCCCCCCGAGTACATGTTGAACTTTTCAGATATGTTGAAGTGTACTATTGATGCTCCCCCTGACTGAAGGCGAGGTCTACAAAAATATGTTCTATAAGAAGAACATGACTCTATACATCATAAATGACCTTCCTATCACTAAATATTCATACATATATCCATCTCCCAACCAAGTGGGGATATACCAAGATTGACTCATCCACCCAACCATGTGGGGATACACCAAAAGTTTATACATGATAAAACAAGAACCTTACATCATCTATCCCAGGCATAGTGGGGAAACAAAATAGGTCATTACATGACCTTGATAATAAAATATAGACATGACATAGAGACGAAATATCTAAAACAATATTATGATAGTCGTCAGCAACTATCATTGGCAGCATCTGTCAATCACCATCCAAAACAGCAACCATGATCTCCCTCTACACCTGTTCCACTTGAATTAAAAACAACTGTGAAATTGTACC
Source organism: Pinus taeda (assembly GCA_000404065.3). Classification (NCBI taxonomy): domain Eukaryota; kingdom Viridiplantae; phylum Streptophyta; class Pinopsida; order Pinales; family Pinaceae; genus Pinus; species Pinus taeda. The sequence continues at coordinate 146,702 of APFE030949547.1, read as the reverse complement.
AAGATCTTCTAAGGTAATGCCAACAATGATAATGCATTATATGCTCCCCCCGAACCCGTGCCAGATGATTCCTGATAGACCCATATCAGACTCTTTTCATCCTGAGTCTGGCCCACTGGTATTCTTCAAACCAACATATATGGGGTTGTATCCACAGAAACCAGCGTATGTACGCGGATACGCTTCATGAAACTCGTGTACAACCACTGTTCTCTGAAATAGATAAGTGTCAACAGCAAGATGATGCATCAACTACTCTCGGCTTTTGTCTGAGGTATTCAAATGTCTCTCTGGGCAGTGGTTTGGTGAATATATCAACAACTTATTCCTTGGAGGGAACATAATCCAATTTGACCTTTTGTTCAAGTACTTTTTCCCGGAGAAAATGATCTTTGATAGGTATGTGCTTGATCTTGGAATGCATGATTGGATTCTTTGAAATATTGATTGCACTTGTATTATCACATAGAATGGAGATGGGTGGAGTACATGTGATCTAAATGTCTTGCAATGTTTGCATCATCCAAAGGAGTTGTGTGCAACAAGATGCAGCAGCCACATGTTCTGCTTCAGCTGTAGATAATGCAATTGAACTTTCTTTCTTGCTGAACTAAGACACTAATCTGAAACCCATATAGAATGCACCACCACTAGTGCTTTTTCTATCATCCAAGCTTCCCACCCAATCTGCATCTATGTATGCATGAAGTGTAAGATCTATGTCCCTAGGATACCATAAGCCAAAGTTCTGAGTTCCTTGAAGATATTTGAAGATCCTTTTGACTACGTGCAAGTGTGATTCCTTTGGATTTTCTTGGAATCTTCCAACTATTCCCATTGCATGCATGATGTCTAGTCCGATACCTGTTAGATAGAGTAGACTACCAATCATGGATCTATAGGTTGGTTGATGTACTGCTACTGATTCATCATTTGCGCTGAGGCTGCATCCTGTTACCATAGGGTTACATATTGGTTTAGAATCTTCCATGCCATATTTCTTCAAGATCTTCTTGAGGTACCTGGTTTGTGATAGAAAGATACCATCTTTATTTTGTTGAACTTGTAAACCAAGAAAATATGTGAGCTCACCAAGCAAGGACATTTCAAATTCTTTCTGCATTACCAAAGCAAGGTTGTGACTCATGGTTTCTTCATTGCTACCAAAAATGATATCATCAACCTACACAACAAGTATTAGCAATTTATCATTGTCAATTTTTATATATAAATTGCTATCAGTTAATCCTTTTGCAAAACCTTGTTGATGAAGATATTTGTCAACACGATAATACCAGGCCCTTGGAGCTTGTTTTAGACCATAGAGAGCCTTTCTGAGTCTACATACAAGTTTTGGATCATTTCCAAGGATGAATCCATTTGGTTGCTCAATATATACTTCTTCTTCTAGATCTCCATCAAGAAAGGCATATTTTACATCCATTTGATATACTTTGAACTTCTGAAAGCTAGAAAGAGCAAGGAACATTCTTATGGCTTCAAGTCTAGCAACAGGTGCAAAGGTTTCTTCAAAGTCTATACCTTCTTGTTGAGCATACCCTTTACAGACAAGTCTGGCCTTGTTTCTAATTACTTCTCCATTTTCATTCAACGTATTTTTGAATATCCATTTGGTTCCTATGACATTCTTATCATGAGGTCTAGGAACTAATTCCCAAGTGTTATTCTTTTCAATTTGCTCAAGCTCTTCTTTCATAGCCTTGACTCAACATTCATCTTTCCATGCTTCATGTACATTTTGCGGTTTGATGGAGGAAAGTAATGCTAGATAGCTTGAAGCTTCTGTAATAGTTCTTCTTCTCTGTACACCTGCCTCTTTTTGTCCCAAAATTTGAGTCTCTGGATGATTTTTCTGAACATATCTGGATGGATTCTTTTCTTCTCCCGTTAGCTTCTCTTCTGGTGCTTCATTGGTTTCTTCTTCTTCAACATTAGTCTGATTTGATGTGGAAGGATAATCCTCATCTTCTTCCCACTCTTTAGTTTTTACCTGCTTTGGATTTTCGCCCGCTTCATCAACCACAACATCAATACTTTCAACAATTTTCCCAAGTATTTTATTATAACACTTGTATCCTTTACTCCAAGAAGAGTAACCAAGGAGAATGCCTTGATTTACTCTAGGTTCAAACTTACCAAGTTTTTCATCAGTCCTTTCGATATAACATTTGCTTCCAAAAACATTGAAGTATTTTATAGTAGGATTCTTACCATACCAAAGTTCATGAGGAGTTCGAGTGTTGTTTACCCGAACATTCATTTGGTTGAGAATAGTGACGGAAGCAAATGTAGCTTCACACCAGAAGGTTGCAGGAGTTCTAGACTCATCTAGCATAGCATGAGCCATTTGTTGAATAGTTCTGTTCATCCTTTCTACCACTCCATTTTGCTAAGGAGTCCTTGTGGTAGAGAATTCCCTTCTTATTCCATGTTCTTCACATAAGTCGAAGAATTCATCCGAGGTAAATTCCCCTCCTCAATCAGATCTAAGACATTTGATTTTGCGATCTGATTCATTTTCAACCAAAGCTTTGAAGGCTTTGAACTTTTCAAATGCTTCATCTTTATGCTTTAGAAGTCCTATCCAGCGCATTCTGGAAAAGTCGTCAATGAACAATACAAAGTATTCTTCTCCACGAGGTGACTTTTTCCTTGATGGACCACATAAATCAGTATGGACAAGTTCAAGTGGCTTACTAGCTGATCCTTCTTTCTCAGGGAAATGTGTTCTGGTTTTCTTACCAAATTGACATGATTTGCATATTGTATTTTCTGGAATTATGATGTTAGGAAGATCGTGTATAGCCTAGAATTTGCATGCTTTCCTTATCTGATGGAAGCTTAGATGCCCCAATCTTTTGTGCCATAGCCAGTGTTCATCATTTTTGCTTAGATAGCATTGTTGTTGTCCTCCCTTGAGTATGTATAAATTATTTGGAGTTCTTATGCCTTTGATCCCTGTTTCTCCTGTATCAAGCTCACAAACAACACATCCATTTGATCGAAATACTAACTCATTTCCTTGATCACACATTTGAATAACACTCAATAGATTATGCTTTAACCCATCAACATACATAACATTCCCAGCTTTGACCTTTTCTTTTAAGAGAACAGAGCCTTTACCCTTTATGACTGCAGGGGTGCCATTTCCAAATGAGACCTTCCTTTCCTTTTCTAAGGCACTATATGACTGAAGTTTTTCTTTATCATCTGTCATGTGTTTCAAGCATCCACTGTTGATGTACCATTGATTTTCTTGTCTTTCTGCATATAAGGCTATACCATATCTTTCGGTCTGTGGTTCTTTCTTTTTCCAAGTTTTGGAACCCAAGGAATCTTGCTCCTTCTGAGATGTTTGCTGAAATTTACTCCAGCATTCAGAGTCTTCATGACCAAAGTTGTTACAGATAGAGCATTCTATTTCATTTTCAAGAATAGAAAAATTATTGTAGGTCCTTTTTGTGATCGTAGTCACATTCCTTTGATTTCATACTTCTCTAGTCATGATGGTCTTGTAAGCAACACATTGAGCAGTGTTGTGTCCAAAGTTATGACATGAAAAACATTGGCCATTAAAGAAATTCTTGTGATTATCGAATCTAATGACCTGATGATTGTAGTTTCCATTGACATTCATTCTTGAAGAAAATCGAAAATGATTTACTTGTGGTTGGTTATAGATTCTGTTCATCCCTGAAGTAGATTGAACTCGATTTACCTGGTGATCTGCTTTAAGCCTCTACTGACAATTGTCAAATTGTTCATTTCTCTTTGCTGCATCAAGATAGCTTTTGGAGGTTAATGGATTTTGTGCTTGAGATGGTTCTTCAGTATATCAAGACCTGTCTTTATCAGAGGAGAACGCTGTACTTTGATAATTTCATCTAAATTTTCTAATCCTTTAGCAAACTTAAGATTGAGAGCTTTTGTTTTCTCAATTTCTTTTCTTAGACCCACAATTTCACATTCTAACTTTTCATTGTGTTTTTCCCTTTCAGCAAGTTGGAAAGTAAGAGTATCTATAATCATACTCTTTTCTTCTAAACAGATTTTAAGTTTAGAAATTTCTTCATAGAGACCATTTTCATCTAAGGCATCCAAGAAATCATCATCTTCAAAAGCCATCAGAAGTCTATAATCATTACTATTTTCATCTTCATCACTATTTGATAAACCAACACTATCTTCATGCGTATAGTAGCTCTTCTTATTTACACTTTGTTTTCTATTCCATTTTGCTGATTCCTTACCTTTATCAAGCTTATCTTTGTGAGGACATTTGGCTGCATAATGACCTACTCTTCCACAAGCAAAACATTTGAAAGGTAGTTTACCTCTGAATCTTCCAGAACCCCATTGAATGTTCTTGACAAAGTTTGATTCTTCCTCTCCTTCTAATGTATGTCCCGACTCATTGAGTTCTCCTTTTCTTGAATCTTTGAATGCGGCTTCTCTCATATCTGATGGACCCCTTTTTCTCATTTCGAAAGCAGTTAGGATTCCATGCAACTGTGACATAGTAATACTCCGAAGATTCTACTTTTCTATTATGGCAGTGATCCAGACTTAAACAGGAACGTAACAAATTACAGAGATAACCATAAACACAGTTATGCAACGGAAATAATACTTCATTTCATTAATGTAAAATACTAAAATATGCTTACAAACAGTAATGGAAATAAACCAGCTTGGGCGATGATAGATTATCTCTGAGAAGAGATGTGGTGGCTACATGCCTATGAACTGTGTTACAATGAGGCTCGAAGGCCTATTTATTGTTGAGAAACAATGGAATACCCTGAACATTCCAAAACCTAACCCTAGAAGATGAAATGCCAAACTGTGGGCCCCGTTTGGGTAAATTGGTACATCAACTTCCCGGGGTCGTAACTTTGGCATACGATCTCAGTTTGACGTGTACAATAGCTCGTTAGAAAGATATATCCGAGCACTACCACTTTGAGAAGGGCAACATCGGTCCATGGATCCATATTGCCCCTATATTTCCCAAAAAACGTCGTTTAGGGCCTCAAAACAGCTCCGGAAGTTCAAGACCCGAAAAACTGCTAAAAATAGTAAGTTGTGCTACAATTAAGGAAACCAAAAATGTTGAGAGAAACAATGGTGGGGGTCCAGGTGGAATTGGTAGGTGGCCACCAAGATCCACCTGGATCAGGCAGAAAATTTTGATTCAAACTTGGAAGACAAGGATCTTAGAACCTTTTCAACTAAAGTAACTTCTTTTATCTCTTCACCCAAGTTTTTCATGTGATTAACAATCTCATCTATACGTAGGAAATAATTCACTACACTTTCATCATTATGCATTCTGAGAGTTTCACATTGAATTCTGAGAGATTTTAGTTTTACATGTTTTACCTGATCGTCTCCTTCATAGATTAGAATGATCTTGTCCCATATTTATTTGGTGGTTTTGAGCTGCATAACCTTGACGAATTTTGATTGTGATAGACTCCCCAATACAGTATTGAGAGCCTTTGCATTTGTTTCATACTACTTTTTTCCTGCTGTATCTGTAGGAGTTGCTGATGGAAATGTGTATCCTCCTTCCACGATATCCCAAACTTCTGTTCCAAGAGATTGAAGATAGGTTGTGGTTCTTACCTTCCAATAGACAAAGTTGCTCCCATCAAAGATTGGTGGCCTGATGGATGCCTCTTTTTCGTAGTTGCTCATGATGATAAATCTTCCTTCAAGCGATCAAGCTTCTTCTGAAGGACCTTCTCTAGTTCCAATTGTTGGAAATAATACTGAGAGGGGGGGGGGGGTGAATCAATATTAGTAAGTCAATAAATTTTTCATTTCCATACTTAGATTCATATATGCTACTTCAGTTAAGGGAACCCACGTGTACACGCAACTGTGTTTAATGCAACTAGCGTATATCCAGTAAACTTATGATTCAGTTAATCCATTATATGTTGATCTTTAAACAGTGCATCAGAACCATATAAGCAGTAGCAGGTATAGTAAAAAAATAGAGCAGACAATCACACACAAGAACACAAGATATAAGGTGGAAACCCAATGTGGGTGAAAACGACCTGCTACAATTCATCTTTATATTCCTTTAATAAGAAACTTCCTTTTACAATATTTATGTATTGGTGCAGTCTTATTCCAGTACGCAGGCTTCTACCTACAGAAGGCTACAACCTTCTCTTGTTCTCCAGCTTCTCCTGGAAGGGAGCTACAACCCCCTAGCTCTTGTACTAGTAATGTACTAGTACGTAGGTGCTGACCTATAGAAGGCTACAACCTTCTCTTTTCTTCTAGGGACCACGTTTCATAAATTTTCAAACTAGATCCATCAATAGCATCAATCAAACATCAAAATATATATGCATCAATCAATCTCCCTTGCTCTAACCAAAACTGAATCAAACAATCACTTCTCTGAATGTTGTAACCAGAATACAGTAACAATACCAGAACCTAGAACACTGCAACAGTAAATAGAAGTAGCTAAAACATATTTTATGAGACATACGCTACTTCAAAATGTAGAGCCTATGTGTATACGCTGATATATGAAGGCAAACCTATGTATACATTGTTTTAAATTATTGAACCAGCGTGTATACGCACCTTTGCTATACTGAACCTGCATATAGATCTGTAAAAGATAATTTACCCTTTTCAACTATTCATGCATCAGTTATACGTAGATCATCAGATTTATAGATCAAGGCATGCGCCAAATATAAAAGATCAAAATCACACAAAGATACTTCTCTTCAAGCCTTAAGATCTTGACCCATCAATAGAACTTATCCTTCTTCTAGCACTCAGGTTCCTCCTTGATTCAGATCCAGCTATGCACCATAACCCAATCACCAGTATTCTAGATCTTGCTCTTCATTACATATTCAATGCTTGAGTGCCTTTGCCTAATGATCTCCTCCTCCTTTTATAGTCTTAGGCCTTACCCAATACCATGGTCAAAAACCACTTAGAAGCAATACCTTGCACCAAATACCTGGGGTCAACACTTCGGTCAAGATACCTTGGATCAATACCATGGGTCAAAATACCAGGGACCAAATACCATGGACCAGAACCAATTTTTCCAACATGTACGCGCTTTTCCTTGCGTGAAATTGTGTGTATACGCATACATGCCTTCTAGACTTCTAACCTATGTGTATACGTGGCTTGGTCAAGGGGAACCTGCGTATATCTCTTTTCCTTCATTCTGAGAGCCTGAACTATGATCTGTCATCTAAGTGAGTTGCCATCAAGGACAACACCTGTTTCATAGCGCCAAACTTGTGTCATAATGCCAATAGATGACTGATCTCTCCTTTTCATTGGTGTCCAATTTCTGAATCCTCACAGGGAACTTGTCTATCTGGTAATACAAAAACATATAAAACAACACTAAAGAGTATTTGAAAACTCTTTCAATGGGCAGTCTAGTGAATTGTTCATGCATTCTATCTGCAATGAACTGAGCATAATCATACATAATAGGAGGAGGTTTTCCTAGAGTGAAAATGGAAATAAAGGCCATGATGACCTCATCCACATGCTCATTTGATGTGTATCCTAGGATGCATGAAAGCATGGTGATTATGCACCTGCCAGTCTATGAAAAAATGGTGGCAGCATAGGGTGGAGTGTCTGTAGGAGTATGGTGTTCCTCAATGATGAAATTCTGGAAAATTTGCTTGATTTTGACTTGGTCTAGTGTGATGTACAAGTCCAATAGGTTTCCAATGGACAAAGGGATTTGATTAGGGCTATGGTGGATTTGTAACATTTGGTTGATGGATTCAACAGTAATAGTGAATAGAAATTGTTGGTTTGGTGCCACAATAGCCCTTTGGCTTGGTAAATAGCAAGCATGACAAAAATGTACAATATCAAGGAATGGGTGAACTTATGGGAATGTGTACTTGGGTAAATTGGATTCCCAAAGGTGAATGTCATCTACATGGTTTAGGAACCTATCCTTACTCCAACAGTGGATTTTCAGAAGGTGGCATGGAGTAGTAGTGTCTTAAATTTGGAAATCCTTCTCTGCTAGGGCCAAATGGTCAATGTCCAGGTAAGGGGTTGACACAGGTCTAACATACAAAGAGGTTTGGGCAGCCATCTTTAGGATATATGTGGGAATCAGGCTTATATAGGCTGAAGCAGTGAGGTCTTGAAAACTTAGTTGCAGTGATAGTGTAATGGCAGTTTGCAGGATAGGGGTTTGGATATTTAGTGGGAAATACTCTCAATTCAAGGAAAATTAATTAAATTCAATTACTTTAATATTTGAATTAACTGTACATTCTTGAATTTGAGAGGGTCATTTCTGGTTTGTTATCAAAATATCTAGAATTTGAGGTTCAAACTAAAACTAGTTTTGATGGCGGCCGTAGAGGGTAATGTGGCTTTAGGTATGCTATGGATGGGTGAATTGGGCGTCCAGGGTGTACTCGGAAGGTACTCCACGGTTGAATTTGGTTGCAGAAACTCATGTTTGCACAGGAAGGCTTGGAAGTTTTCACAGAGAAAATTGAGCAAAAAGGGTAAAAATGGGGGTCTAGGGCCTTTTAACTGGCAGTGGTTAAAAATTGGCGCGGAAAATCATAAATAATAGTGATGGTTTTGGCTTACGTGGGGAGGTGGTTTATGGGGCCATCGCACCGCTTTTGGCCATCAAGTGGTATTTTCCCGAGATCACACAAGTTAATGTAGCACTGCCACATATCGCATGCTCTCAAGCGGGTAAAATTCAGGAGGTGAATGGATGTGATATGGATGTGTGCCGCTAGATCTGTGGGTGACAAATCTAATGGCTGTCGCGTGGTGAAGTTGCACGGTGGGAAATTAGGGCAGAAATTAGTGGGGCCCAGGGATTAATTACAATTGATTTGTAAATAATTAATGAATGAGGCAGGGTTAAAATGTAATGGGCAGGTTTGTGAATTGGGGCCATGGTTTTGTCGGGAAAATGATATTTGCAGAGTTAATTAATAATGTGGGGGGGGATAAAACTTAGGATAAAGGGTTTTATGGGTTTTTTTCTGGGGTTTTTAGGGAAATTTAGGGAAATTAATCAAGGGGAAAGTGATTTTTAAAGGGGAAAATAGGTTTCAGACTAGGGAAAAAGGGTTTTTGGGTAGGGGAATGAATTTGGAGGGTAATTTGCTAGGGAATGTGTGAAACCAAGGGGAAAGGGTGAAAATGAAGGGAAAAGGTGTTTTCATAAGAAATGAAGGGGTAAAAAGGGAAATTAGTAAGTATTTGGTGGAGGGTGAAATGAAATGAAGGGGAAGTTAACCAAATCAGCTTATAAGTATCCTTTTACTTTCATAACTGCTCCTGCACACTGAAACCGATGATTAAACATGATAGATGTTCTTATTCTTCAATCAACTTTGTACTTTCTGCAACCTTTCTTCTACTTACCCTAACATTTTTAATTCACTTTGTTGGGTGCATTTAAGCTAGCAGACCCTTTCCTTTCCTTTTTCTTTTGAAATGTAAACTATCTACTTCTAACCTTATCTCTTCCAATGGCTCAGATTAAGCTTATGAGCACATTTTATTTCTCTACCTATCTACTGATATGCCAAGATTAAACAGTTTGGCCAGATCTTTATTCTCTAACTATAAACAAGAAATTTAAAGTATGAAGTAGTCGAGATTAAACAATTTCACTATCATGGGTTGTGGCATGTATGACAAGCTGCACACAACCATTATTTTAGATAGTAAAGTAAAGAGTAGTGGCACGTGGACTTGCACACTTTCATGATCTATTTTTGTTTTCGGTTCATATTTTTTTTATCTTTTCTTATTCTTTTTGTCTTTTTGATATTTCTTTTAGGACATACCCTCTTCACATTTTTTTAATTTTAATATGGAAAACATTTGCAGAAAGAAAAGGTATGTACAATATTACAAGACTTAACCATATTCAATTCAAAATTATGAATCATATTATTATAGGACTCTAATGGGGTCCATTTCCTGATCAAGCTTATACTTGCTCCCTAAGGTGGAGGCCTCAACAAAGCTCTTCTTTGATTCCATGAACGTTTCATGTGCGTGCTCCAAATCGAATTCAGCCTCCTTCGCTGGAGCTTTACGAACCCGTGTGCTATCTTCGATTTGTTTCCCCTTATCATCCCTTGTTGCAATTCCACTTTTGAGTACTATATTCACATTCAAATCCTCTTCGCAAGGCTCAGACCTCATCATCCGTAGGTTTTGATTTGGCTTAGATGGTAGTGCCACTTTATCACGTATCCTTGTTATCAGCATAAGAAAGTCTTCTGTCTCATGATACAACAGAGTGCAATATTTGCACGAAGGATGCATTAGGTTAGTGCAATCATGGGCATATTGTCCTGGTCCTTTGTAATTGTAGCAAATCCAATGTCCTTGACCTCTGCCAGGTCCACCTCTGCCTCGGCCTCGTCCACGTCCCTGACAGCCCGTTCGCGCCATCCCCGTGCTCTGGTCAGGGGGCTGTGTTTCTGCCTGAACCCTATAGGCAGGTGTTCTATCCATCATTAACTCATAACTTCTATAATTGCGATCATCATGCCCTACTAACCTACAAAATTTGCAGAAGAGTTGTTGTGGTGTTTGTACAAACTTCTGCAGCAAATGACAGTGATCTGTCATATGTTTTCCTGCTACCTAACATATAGTGCACCACAACACAGGTCCCAGGCTTGGTCCTGCTTAAGCTTCCGGCCTCAAACGCATCAGTCCCCCTCCTACCATGTAGTTTGCAAAGACCGGGCAATGGTCTTTGTCATGCCCCTAACCCTTGCATTTCAGGCACCATACCTCTTCACACACCTCTAGTTGAACTATTTTGTCTTGCTTCAAACTTTGCATCTCAAGACAAAGATTTTGCAACTGCGCATGGATCTGCTAAACCCCTAGATTTGGATCCTGCATCGGTGTTTCTTGCAATATCATCGCTATCTCCAAGGCTTCTGCCTGAATCATTATCTTCTGTTGTGACAGCGCAACCCTTAGGTGTGGCAGGAGTGAAGCCACGAACCATTAGCAGTGTTTTCTGCCTATTAAGTTCATGTTAGCTTCATGGATTTTACACTTCAACCTATGATCTAATTCCCAAGGTGTCTTGCCTAGTTTCATCATGATTTCCTTGAACCCCACAATCGACTATGCCTTGAATTTAGGCCTACTGAATTCTTTATTCAGAGTGGTCTGGATGTCTGCCACTCCAGCATTTGGGTTATCATTAGATTATTTAATGTACCAGGTTAGCACGTGATCCTACAGAGCACTAACAAGTGTTTCCTTCTTCATGTGATCATCTGTAACATGCTGAGCTTCCCATACAACTTTCATGACGAACCAGAACTAGTCTAAGTCCTCATTTCCCAAGCCTTTGAAAAAAGCCAGCTTTATTGAATTTTCCATGCTGAACTATGGTGGGGGCGATGGTGGTACGGGTAAAGTCGCAGGTGATGGTGGCGAAGTTGAAGGTTGTGTGGGTGGAGGTGGCAGTCGCGGGAATCCTTATCTTATTAAGTAAATAGCACTTCGCGGAGAAGCCTACGCTACTTCCTCTTTGTCACCCAATGGAGGTGAAATCAATGGACTATATTCGGGACCCTTTCTTCCTTCGTTCCTATAAGTTTTTCCGCTTCATGTGGCTCTGAACATCAAGGTAGCTACATAACCCTTTTTTCACACAATAACATTTTAATCAGGGTATTCAAAGACTTCAAGTTCTTACCTTGCAGTCCTTTGAAAATCCTCCTATGATGTGATCGAGCCAATAATCAACATCACGAGTGATATTATCCTTAGAGACTTCCAGTATCTGAACTAAATCCGGGGTCCAAATAACAGGACCATCAAGTCCCCACCTTCCTTGGCTATCTGCTAGCTTCACAATCCACTTGTATAGCTCAACTGGAAAGTAACAAAAAAAAATCTCATGGATTTCTGTATATAGGTACCTGTCCAGTGATTGTTCCTTTGTCAGTCATGGATTTTTGTTCTCCTACACCGCGAATTCGTGGATCTTCATATCCAACCAGTCTCCAATCTCTTTCTTAGTTGGATTCCAGTGATACAAAATCACACATCTCTTATGCAGGTCCCGACAACGAAACCATTTGTTCGCTTGGTGGGGCCTGACCTAGGTTCAACATTAGTTAGCCAAACAAATCCCTACACTACTGGCCCTTCTGGCATTAGCTCGTGGAGCACAGACCGAAGTCTCACCCGAAGCAGTATGGGGAGATGCTGGAACCAAGTTTCCACACCTCGAGATGGTCGTGATGTCAATTTATTCCTTATATTCCTACTCTCGTGCAAGTTGTAAAGTTTTAGGACCCTGTCAATCTAGCCCTTTATTCCACCCTTCAGTACTATCATGAAGGGGTACGATTGGTGTTTGTGCAGCCCTAACCTATGGTTAAGGTAATTTCGCCCTGCTAGGGCATTGTAATGTGCAAATTCCCAAATTATCTTAAGCGTCTTACTTATCTTATTAAACAATCACAGTTAGCATTGCGTAAATAGATATTCTTACTTGAATTCAATTATCCAACATAATTACATACATTCACGCATAATATAAGCATTATAAATGAAATTCATACCCAATATGACAAGATGCATTAATAGGAAACAAAGACACATAATTTGTAAAATGTTTCTCTTTATTGATATCTTTTGACAATCATAGACTCTATCCACCCTGCGCACATAGCTACAGGGGTCCGCGCACTTAGCTGTAGACTTCTACCCTAAGCCTCTGCGCTCTCAGCTGCAAAACCTCTACCTACGCTACGACTCGAAATTTATACTTTAATCCTTATCCTCAAGACTTCATACTTTTTAGAACTTATTAATGACTCTCTAGAGCTTACTTACTTAGCTCTTTTTATACAATCCCATGGTCCGCAGACCATGGGTAGATCTTTATAGCTGACTTTACTTTACAAAATCAACCCTTTATGACTAATGACACCTTCACGCTCTACGACCACAAAATGCAAAGTTTTTACAACTTTATTACAAAATTCGACTCAAAACATGGGCTTTTAGCCCCAAAACTGTCCTTGGGGGATCCCGTTCCCAACCAAGGTTGGTTCCTCATTCAAGTTGAAGCCTATAACAAGTTGGTGCTTGCATATTTCTGAGGTTGGTGCCTCAATCAAATTGTAACCTAAAACAACTTGGTGCTTGCATATCTTTGGGGGTTGGTGCCTCCAAAAAGTTGGTTCCTGCAAATCTATTTTTGGGGTTAGTGCCTACAAATTTATTTTGGGTGTTAGTAGGTTGGTGCCTACAAATTTATGTAATTAAATATTGAAGAAGATAATTTTTTTTTTGCTTTTCTCCCACAAGGGTTTCCATGTATAGTTGGTGTTTTCATATATTGATGTGATGATGATATTTATTTTTGCAGTATTATTATTACAAATGTGAGATTGATTAATTTGGTTAAATTGGCCATTACACTGATTCATCCCCCCCTTATCAGTGTAATCATTATTCTAATAATTGGTAACTGAGCAAGGTTCTATCAAGAACAGTTAATCACTGGAAGGTTGATCACAAGAATCATGACCAATCTCAAATATTTATGAAATCATCATCAGTTTGATGGAATAAAGTATGGCTTTTGGAAAATAAGAGTGCAAACCTACATCATGTCCTTGGGTATTGATGTATGAGCAACTATTGAGAATGGTTTACAAGTTCCTGCAACTCCTCCCACTGATACAACTAGTAAATCTCTCTATAAATTTAATACAATGGAAAATAATTCCATCTTAAGTGGTTTATGAAATGCTGAATTTTTCAAAGTGATGAATTTCAAGTCTTCCAAATAACTATGGGAAATCTCAAAATTTGTTATAAAGGGGATAACAAAATAAAGGAAGACAAGCTACAAAATTATAGAGGTCAGTTTGAAAGTTTGAAAATGGAAGAAGATGAAAATATTGTTTCCTATTTTCTTTGAGTAGATGGAATTGTCAACACAATCAGAGGTCTTGGTGAAGAATTCAAGGAAGTTGATATTGCTCATAAAATATTGAGATCACTTCCCTCAAGATTACATCCTAAAGTATCAGCCATTGCAAAAAGATCTGACACTCAAAAGTTAAACATGGATATTATTCATGGAACTCTTACTACATATGAACTAAGGACAATTGAAGGAGAAGTTAGGATCTAGAGAAGCTACATTCAAAGCAACCAAGGAATGAATTAAGAACGAGACTCAAGAAGACTTAAGTGCCATGAATCAGATGAAGAGGAAGATAAATTTGTAATAAGGCTAAAGAAGGGAACTAGAAAGTTAAAATATAAGCTTCCATTTAAATGTTTCAAATGTGGAAGAATAAGACACTATGCTTCTAAATGTCTTTATGCCAAAGTAAATTATAGTGATGATGAAGTAAAGTTCAAATCTAGTGATTATAAAAGAATACATAATAGCTTGTACTCGAACTAAGACAATGATTATGAAAGAAATGGAAGCATGTCTCATGATAAAAGAGGAGAGATATTGTTCATAGTTGAAGAAAAATTAGATTATGAAGGAGAACTCATGAGTGCCTTGGAAGAACTAAGATCTCTAAGAAAGAAGGTATATCAACTAGAACAATGATTGCAAGTGTATGAATATAAATATCGCGATGCAGATTCTATTGTCTCTCTCAAAATTGAACTCGAAGAAACTAAGAGGATAAATGTTATTTTATCAAATTGGTTAAGAGAAAAGGAAGATCGCTATGAAAAATTGGAAGAAGAGATTGTTCTTTTGAGAGAAGAATTAGAAAATGCCTCAGATCATCTCAATCAAAACTTGAATATCCTTAAATTTTTTGAGTCATTAGATCACATCCTCAACCTATAGCAATATCCCTTCATAAAAAAAGCCCTCAGTTACCAGGAATATCGCAAGACATCCAAAGATGAAGCTCCCTTAAGAACACCAAATAGAGAACAACTTAAAAGATATGTTGATACATTCATAGGATCCAATAACAACACAATTAAATATTCCAATTGATCTGAATCTCTTCAGTTACCAGAATTAACCAATATCTTTTACTTTTGTGATGTTAGCATAATTTCATATAAAAGAGTATGAAAATTCACATGTGCATACTTTAAATAAGATGAAACATAATGACGACCACCGAATCAAAGGACACACACACATTGATAACAAATTTCACCAAGTGTGGGTTACGTCTCCGAGACCGGTGTCAAGAGTGGGGAGGTCGCATTATTAAATGTTGCAAGATGATGATGAGTACATATTACATTCTTTGTCATTACAAGGATAAATTCCCTCAACCATAGTGGCATGCCTCTCCACAAGACGTTCTCAGGAACTTTCACTCATATGGGAAAATTCCCTTAACAAGAGTGGCATGTCTCTCCACGAGACGTCCTACTATAGGAACTCTCACTCAAATGAGCCCTTCTTCATCATGACAAGCTAATAAATTATCACATGGCGTGGCATACAAGTATCCTTAAACATGATGGAATCAAGGATCTCGACAATAAAATCATCATCTCAGCAAAACAAAACAAAAGCATAGCATCACTGCATCATATACCTACACTTTCGGGGGTAGACGGAAAGTGAAAATGTCTATTTATTGAATGGACTGCACTATTGAATTCATGACACGAAATTGTGTCAAACGACTATAAACTCAACCCGTTTTTGACACCATCAAATTCTGGACCCTCGGGAATCTCGAAGATTCCCCCCAATATTCCTTCCTGGAGATGGCCAAAAAATATGCTTCTCGGATGAAAATTATGAGCACTTGACTGCGCTCCTTGTGAAATTCTATAAAAAATGACTATAAATTTGACATCATTCTCCCTTGGTCAAAAATCAGCCTCCAAGGGAATCTCTTAGATTCCTTAAGATTTTGCAAAGATTCCTCACTGCTGGCCACCTGAATTTCTGCTGATCATATGAGGAAATGGACCACACCATTGCATTCCCTGTGAAATTCGGGTTCTTTTGAGTATAAAGTTGACATGATTCCACCATTGTGAAAAACCACCCTCCAAGTAATCTTTTAGATTCCTCACTGAATCAAAGAATATTCTATGGAATATTCCAAGGAATATCCCCCTAAAATATTCTCCCTCCAAGATTGTGTCAACTCCTGGTTCCACCCTAGGGCGCATTGTTCTATTGTGTCTCCTCCATGGGCGAATGGTAAAATATGAGGTTTATAAAACAATTTGGGTAGATGTTTCAAAGCCAGCCCCGCTTGCAGATTGGTTGAAGGTCAAATTTGGTAAGGGGTGGTCAAGGGTTCCAACCGTACCAAGCCCCATATCTACGTGACCATTGTGACATGTTGATTAAATATGGTGGGTTGTTTTTTTATATATGGTGGTGGTTTTGAATGGACCACTGGCCAGTGGGCCGACCACCCAGTCAGCACGGGTTCAAATCCCATCAGTCCAACATATATAGTGTGGTATGGTTGGCGGGCATGGCATACCACCAACCAACCTTTATAGTATATATATTTATAATATGAGGTTGGCGTGGGTGGCACAGATGGCAGCCGCCACCCCATTTTTTAATATATTTCTTTATTTTATTTTCATAAACAAACTATTCAAAAATATTTTGACTGGTTTTTAGGGTTACTGGTGATTTTAAAGAGGCAACAAATTCACCCTTTTCGCCAGCCAGATTCCGTGTGTTGATACTTTTCCAAATTGTTTCCTTGTTAGTGACTGCCACTGGGCCTTATTTGACTATAACTTTGACCACAAATATATTGAGCATACAAACTCAAATTTGAGTGTCATTCATGTCGTTGGAATCAGGACGAAAATTGTAGAAATTTTGAATAATATGACACTTATTCACAGAGATTATCCTGATTATACACTATTTGCGGAATCATGCATAATACATAACCTCCTCTACGTTGATCATCAATTTTGCGGAATTAAGAAACAATCGCATGTGCACATGAAACATCATCAACTTTCAACCAATATCACGGGGAGAAGCATGCATTAGAAAACCCAACTATCTATAATTATATTGGATTGAGAACATGTACAATACATAGTAAACTCTCCGCAAGTATCAGTACTATCTCCACCTGTTACACACAAACTAGCTCAGATCTGAATCAATCACTGGCTCAAATCTCCTCCGCTGCTTGCATGCCTCCACTGCGCAATCCTGCATGAGAATAGAATGAAGAATCAGCTCCAAATTTGTATTTCCTTTGCCTATACCACGCAATCCTCATTGGCAATACTCAATCCATTGATTGTGCAAATCTTATGCACAACTATAGTCACAACTGACAGCCGTCTTGCCCTTTCACTCACCTCTAACACTTGTCTCCACTGAACTGTCCATGCACTGAGTTAACTGATGTATTCTTTAGTTCATTTATGAGTTAATAATTAGTGAATTAATTAATAATTAATTCACATCACTCATCACTAGTGTATTTGGAAGTTAGACTAAATACAACTAGTTCAACTAAGTCAAACTGAACACAACTCCATCAACTCCTCAATCAACTCCACCAAACTCAATCACTTGAGTTCTAACTGAAGTCCATCATGCAATAGCTCAACTAACCCATGGGAAAAACGTATTTCCTTCTGGCAGTTGCATGTGCCACATTCGTAGCTCGAACTGAAGTGTTGCAAGAGGATAAGATAATGTTTATGGTCCAAATATTATTAAGAGCTAATAATATTCGACTGTTCTATTTTTAGACTGGCAGTCTAAAAATAGACTCCGCCCATATGTCTAAAACTAGAGGTCCATATATTTTTACCAACATGACCAATCATCCATAAATAGCATCCTGCAACTCATAGACCATGATCCATATGTCTAAAAATAGACATAGTCTAAAAATAGACATAGGTTAAAAATAGACTTTGCGCCAAAAATAGCCTGCGGGCCCACTTAGTGAAGGTGACTTATTTTCACTAAGCTCCATCATCTTGTTGCATTTTCAACACTCCCTCTCAACAAGATATGGATTATCTGCAACCCCTACCCTGCATCTGTGGTATTCTAATTTTCTCCTGGTGAGTGCCTTCGTCAAGATATCAGCATCCTGATCCTCCGTGGGAATGTATGAAAGTAACATGATTCTTCGTTGCACACAATCTCTGATATGATGGTACTTGATGTCGATGTGCTTGGATTTATCATGAAATACTCGATTAGCCGAGAGTTTAATGCAACTCTGGTTGTCACAATAAATCACAGTAGGCTCCAAGTGTGACTCGAACAACCCGACCAGGATCTTCCTCATCTATATAGCCTCACATGCAGCCAAACTTGCTGCCATATACACGGCCGATGCTAAACTGAGTGCCACGGATCTCTCCTTCCTACTGTACCAAGAAACTGTTGTCGACCTGATACTAAAGATCCCTCTAGATGTGCTCTTTCTATCCGTTGGGCTCCCTGCCCAATCTGCATCGGTGAAGCCACATAGCTTCACCTCATCCTCCTGTCTATAGCACAATCCATATCCCGATGTGCCTATGAGATAACGCAACACATGCTTGCCTGCCTTCCAGAAGAGCTTGGTTGGCTTAACCATAGTTTGTGAAAGCTGGTCAACAGCATAGCATATATCAGGTCTTGTACTGACCAAATACATAAGCGACCCCACCAACTGTCAATAAATAGTGGCATCCACTACCTCCACTGAAGTAGCATCCTCCTTCCTCCAACCTCCAAGAAGAGGAGTATCAACATGCTTGCAGCCATGCATGTTGAACTTCTCCAGTATCTCCCGGGCATACTTACCCTGAGAAACAAATAGTCCATCACTGCACTGCCAAATTTACAATCGTAGGAAATAATGAAGGAGGCCGAAGTCCTTCATCTCAAACTCTCTAGCAAGATCCTCCTTGCATGAAAGTATCAACACCTCATCTCCCATCAAAATCGAATCATCTACATAAAGTACAATGATCAGCAACTTACCCTACACCACAATCTATTATAGGTTAGGATACGCCTCACTCTTGGAGAATCCAAGTCCAGTGAAATAACTATCTATCCGTGTGTACCAAGCACGAGGTGCTTGTTTCAACCCATATAGCGCTCTCTTGAGCCTGCACACATGCGACTCGTTGCTGAAGATCTCGAAACCTTTAGGTTGCTCTATGTACACCTCCTCCTTAATGACTCCGTTGAGGAACGTAGTCTTCACATCCATCTGATGGATGTGCAACCCCATCTGCGTTGAGAGAGCAAGAATCGTCTGTATGGAAGAATACCTTGCGACAGGTGCAAAGGTCTCCTCATAATTGATCCCCTTTATCTGTGAGAAGCCTCGGGCAACAAATCTTGCCTTGTACTTCTCCACACTCCTGTCAGCTGCCTGCTTCACTTTTTAGATCCATCTTGAACCCACCACTGATTTCCCCTCCCGTCTTGGGACAATCTCCCATGCACAGTTTCTAACAATCGAATCATACTCTTCCACCATGGCATCTACCCATGCGGGATCCTCCACAGCTTCCTCGAAAGAGGATGGCTCAGTCATGACATATTTTCTCACAAGAGCCATGTATCTAGTGTACTGATCAGGTGACTGTCTCTGTCTGCGTTGTGCTATAGGTGGTGCTACAACCTTCTCTGCATCTTGAGCCAGTCGCTCAGCTTCTGTGGTGCGCTTTCACCCTCTGATGGTTGGCTCTGCATGAGTGGTCTCTTCCACTCCATGAACTTCATCTTGTTGCTGATCAACATCCTGAAGCTCATCCTTAGGAACTAATAGCTCCTTGCATGCAAGTGTGGCTCCCTCTCAAGTGAACACTTCATGGATTTCTCGTCCTGAAATTTGATATCTTGTTGCACAACAGTCTTGCGATTGTCTGGCAAATACACACGATAGTTGTGGGGCGTACCAGTGTACCCCACAAATATCCTAACCTTTGCGGTCGGCTCCAGCTTTTTTCTGGCATCCTTCGTCACATGCATGTAAACATGAGAACCAAAAATCCTCAAATGGGAAATATCGGGCCTCTTACTAGAATAAGCCTCCTCGGGTGTACTCATGCCAAGTATCTTGTGAGGACAATGGTTCTACACATATACTGTAGTATTGCATGCATCTGCCCACAAGTGAAGGGGTAGGCCCCGATCATGCAACATCGCTCGTGCAACACCCACAATTGTTCTGTTCTTCCACTCAGCAACTCCGTTCTGCTGTGGGTTATGGGGAGCTATGATCTCCTGAGAGACTTTGGCTTCTTCCCTGATTCCTTCTCGACCAGTGCTTTGAACTCACAGAACTTTGAGTATGTCTCGCTCTTCTTCTACATGAAGAAGATCTAGCACTTTCGAGAGAAATCATCAACAAAGATCACATAGTACTTGTGCTTTGTTGTCAAAGCTACTGAGGAAGGTCCACACACGTCTGTGTGAGTTCTCTCAAGGATCTTCATGGCGCAACTATCCTTCTCATGAAAGGTGGCTTTCACAAATTTTCCCAAAGTACACCCCTTGCACTGATCTGACTGCACAATGGAGCCTTTAGGAAGCCTTGTAGAAATCTGTTGCAGTATCTTCAAAGCTCCATGGTGAAGGTGGCCAATTCTTCAGTGCCACAGCTCACCATCATCCCGGCTCACCACACCTTCTACCTTGCATGCCATTGCTGCGCAACCATCTACATGCAATTGATAAAGGTTCTTGACTCGAACCCCTATCTTGCAGGTTTCTCCAGCTGTCTTAGTGTGCAGGAAAGCCTTTCCCTCGCTGAAGACAACATCATATCCCTTGTCTTCTAACATTGCCACAGAGATAAGATTCTTCTTCAATCCTGGAACATGCATCACTTCCTTCAATACGAATGGTTTACCAGACTCCCTCTCAAAGGAAATGATACCGATACCGGTCACATTGTATCTACCATCATCGCCCATCTCAATGTGCACTCCAAGATCTTTCTCATCCAGATCAGAAAACAAATCTCGATCTCCTGTCATGTGAAAAGACGCACCATTATCCAAGAAAAATACTGAGCCCATCACACTTGATACCAAGCATGCGATCAGCGAAAAATCTAGCTCAAACTGCGAGGCTAAGGCCTCTCCACTGCAAATCCAGCAGCTTGCTTATTTTTCTTCTTCTGCGGACAATTTGTGGCATAATGTCTGTGCTGGTGACAGTGAAAGCACTTCACCTTGGACATGTCCTTCTTCTTGCCTTTCGCACCAGAATGAGAAGCTTTCTTGTTCTTCCCCTTCTTTGATTTGGAAACCAAAGTGTAATTTTCTTCATCAGATGCCTTTAATGAAGATCTGTCCCTAGTACTCCGCCTGATCTCCTCTTGCACAAGATCAGACCAAAGTCTCTCCCATCCTCGCAATTTCTCCCGACCATTGATAGAGTCTTGATAGGAATGCCAACTCTTCAGAAGACCAAGGAGAGCCAACCTCACTAAGTCCTCATCATCGACAGTCACCCCCACACTTCCCAGCTCATCCCGGCATTGGGTGAACTTCATGAGATACTTGGGCATACTATCTCCTTTCTCACACTTAATGTTTCTGAGTTTATCCTTGAGCACCAAGTTCCTTTGGTCGCTCATTCTTTGGAATAAATCTGTCAACTATTTCCACATCAAGCCTTTCCATGCAGGCTAGATACAATGTGATCCTTCAAGCCCTCCAACAGAATCCTTCGACACTTTGCTGTCTTGTTTTGCCAAGCCTTAACTTGACCAACATCAGTAGGCTTTGGGACTTCAACATCTATGAACTCCTTCAACCCATTGTCATCTAAAACCACCTTCATCCTGTCTTTCCATGCAATATAATTCGAGATGCCTTCAAGCACATACTACAATCGCAATCCGTTGAAAGACATTTCAACTTCGACACCAAGAAAACACTGCTGCAAATTCGAATTCCACCAGCTCAAAACTCAACCGCTTCTGATCTAAAATTTGTGAGAAAAAAATATTTCTCGTACAAAGATTGACTATATGGGAATTTACCAGATATCTCACCTTCCAAAAGAAGGATGAATCCAGAGGCTACCTGGCCCGATTACAGACTTTGCCTGGAGAAATAAAATGTAATCACTTTCTGAATAATAGATCTGATGATCAACCTGCTCTGATACCATGTACAAATTTCAATAATATAACACTTATTCACAGAGATTATCTTGATTATACACTATTTGCGGAATGCATGCATAATACATAACCTCCTCTACCATTCATCATCAATTTGCGGAATTAAGAAAAAACAATCCCATGTGCACATTGAAACATCAATCACACATATCAACATAGTATGTAATGGGGAAAGCATACAGCTGAAAACCCCCAACTATCTGTATATTATAATGATAGAGAAGATGTATAAATACATAGTACAATACTCCTCACAAGTACTCAGTACTATCTCCACATGCTACACACAAACTAGCTCAGATTTGAACAAGTCACACGTTCAAATCTCCTCCACTGTTTGCCTTCCTCTATTGCGCAATCCAACTTGAGAATAGATCAGATCCAAGTTCAAATTCCCTTGGTTTGTACTGCACAATCCTCATTGGCAATCTCAATCAATGATTGTGCAAATCTCATGCACAACTATAGTCACAACTGATAGTAGTCTCACTCTTTCACCCACCTCTAACACTTGTCTCCACTGAACTGTCCATGCACTGAGTTAACTGATGTATTCTTTAGTTGATTTATGAGTTAATAATTAGTGAATCAATTACTAATTAATTCACACCACTCATCACTAGTGTATTTGTTAGTTAGACTAAATACAACTAGTTCAACTAAATCAAACTGAACACATCTCCATCAACTCCTCAATCAACTCCACCAAACTCAATCACTTGAGTTATAACTGAAGTCCATCATGCAATAGCTCAACTAACGCATAGGAAAATCATATTTCCTTCTGGCAGTTGCATGTGCCACATCCGTAGCTCGAACTAAAGTGCTGCAAGAGGATAAGATAACGTTTATAGTCCCAATATTATTAAGAGCTAATAATATTTGACTGTTCTATTTTTTGATTGGCAGTCTAAAAATAAACTCTACCCATATGTCTAAAAATAGAGGTCCATCTATTTCTACCAACATCACCAATCATCCATAAATAGCATCCTGCAATTCATAGACCATGATCCATATGTCTAAAAATAGACATAGTCTAAAAATAGACTTTGCGCCAAAAATAGCCTATGGGCCCACTTAGTGAAGGCGACTTATTTTCACTAAGCTCCATCATCTTGTTGCATTTTCAACAAAAAGGACGGAACCTTGAGATTGTGTATCGATTATCATCAGTTGAACAAACTTACAATAAAAAATAAATACCCTTTGCCACATATTGATGACCTATTTGATCAAGTGCAAGGAGCAAAGATTTTCTGAAAGATCGATTTAAGGTTTGGCTACCACCAAATAAGGACAAAGAATGAGGACAAGACTACGTTTATAACTCGCTATGGTCATTACGATTTCGTGGTGCTACCCTTTCGCCTAAAAAATGACCCAGCTACGTTCATGAGTTTGATGCACGGTATTTTCTAGCCCTATCTCGACAAATTTGTGTTGATTTTTATCGATGACATATTAATATACTCCAACAATTCAGAAGAGCATAAAGAACATCTAAGGATTGTATTGCAAACACTATGGGAAAATGAGCTATATGCTAAGTACAATAAGTGTGATTTTTTTAAAGACCAGATTCAGTATCTGGGTCACGTTATAACAATAGCGGGGATAGTTGTAGACCTGGAAAAGATAAAAACCATTATAGAATGAACCACATCAAAGAATGTTGTGGATATCATATCATTCCTATGCTTGGCCAGGTAATACCGTAGGTTCATCGATTGATTTTCAAAAAATTCTTTTCCCATGACTTCTTTATAGAAAAAGGGACATTCTTTCAAATGGACAGCTGAATGTTAGCAAAGTGTTGAAAAATTAAAGGACCTACTTACCACTGCACCTGTGTTAAAGGTAGCTGACTCGAAAAAATATTTTTTGGTTTGCGCGGATACTAGTAAAGAAGGTGTTGGAGGAGTATTAACTCAAGAAGGGAAAGTCATTGCTTATGAATCATGAAAATTGAAGGATTATGAGCAGCGATACTCAACTTATTATCTTGAATTAACAGCAGTGGTACATACTCTTAAAATGTGGTGACACTATCTGTTAAGAAAAAAAAAAAATTGTTAATAGATCATAGCAGCCTTACTAATTTTTTTAATCAATCTAGCCTAAATGCCTGGTAGGCCCGGTGGATAGCATTTCTAAGTGAATTTGATTTCGAGATGAAGGATCTCAAAGGAAAGGAAAATTGAGTGGTCGAAGCTTTGAGAATAAAAGTGCATGGTGTTTACAAGGTCCAAATCAATCAGGTACACTCAAACATCCTTGAAATCATAAAAGAAGCCTCGTGCAATGATCCGTAATACACTTTTCTATTGCAACGAACCAAAACAACTCTGTTAAAGGGAGAAAGATCATATTTTGACATAAGTCTTGATACCCTCCTTACCTTCAAAAATAGATTAAATGTTCCTATCCAAAGCATGGTTAAAAAAATGATAATGCATGAATTTAACAGGAAACCAAACACTGGTCTCCCGGGTTACCAAAAATTGTTTTCAACCATCAAGAAAGGGTATTTTTGTCATGGGGTAAGGAAGGATGTCACTGTATATTTATCCAAATGTTTAGAGTGCTAGATAGTGAAGACAAACCACCAGCACCCTGCTGATCTACTGCAGCCATTGCCTATTCCAGAATGGAAGTGGGAGACCATATATCTAGATTTTATCACCGGATTGCCTCACACCAGAAGGCAGTATGACTCAGTTATGGTGGTCGTGGGAAAATTGAGCAACACATCTCACTTCATCCCTGTAAAATCCACTTATAAAATGGTGGGAATCGTTGACATATTTATGAATGAAATATTCCCTCTGCACGAAATACCGAGGGTGGTAATCTCTGATAGAGATGTAAAATTTACATCTACATTCTGGAAGACCCTCTTCTTAGGACTAGGCACCCAGGTTCAATTTAATACAGCTTATCATCCTCAAACAGACGGACAAACTGAACATGTGAATCGGGTTTTAAAGGACATGTTATGTATGTTTGTGATGCAATAGCCACATAAGTGGGAGGACTAACTCCACTTGGTGGAATTTTCTTATAACAATGGACACCATGAATTACTGGGCATGAGCCCCTTTGAAGTACTGTATGGGAGAAGATGGAGAGTACCCATAGATTGGAACAACCCAGTTAATAATCTAGCTTTGGGTCCGGACATGCTAGCATAAATGG
Organism: Pinus taeda; assembly: GCA_000404065.3. Taxonomy (NCBI): domain Eukaryota; kingdom Viridiplantae; phylum Streptophyta; class Pinopsida; order Pinales; family Pinaceae; genus Pinus; species Pinus taeda. The sequence continues at coordinate 121,308 of APFE030949547.1, read as the reverse complement.
AAGAGATAGTTAAGAATAGTTTCCCAGGATAGGAAGAAAATGTATGCAGATAGAAAGAGAAACTACAGAGAATTTCAACCAGGGGATCACATTTATCTAAGAGTGAAGACCCAGAAGAGTTCTTTACAATGGAGGGGTTGTGCTAAATTAGCACCCTGATATTGTGGACCCTTTCAAGTGCCGGAACGGGCTGGGTCAGTCGCTTATAAACTTTCATTACCAAGCCATATCAAGGTTCACACCTTTTTATAACCTGCAACATATAGTTAGTTAGGAAAATATTCAGGTAATTGGGTAAGGAGAATGCTTAACTTTTGGATGAATTAAAAAAAAAAAATGTCTGTCAATTTTGTATGTGCAAGTCGAACCGGAATGAGAATACCTAGCAGAGCCTCTTCATATTCTCAATTGGAGAGAAACCACCTTGTAGACGCGGGTCATGCCCTAAGTTAAAGTGGAGTGGAAGCACTTCGACTGAAAAGAAGCCACCTGGGAAGAAGAGGGAATTATGGGAGAAATTTATCCAACATTATTTTCTTAATCTGCAGAACACTAAGGATGGTGTTGCTCAAAAGGGGGGGAGATGTAGCACCCCAGGCTACGTGGAAAATTACTAAAGTTACTAAGGTTAATTTTATGTTTCACTACATTTAAACATGTTGGAAGGCCAGTATATATTTTTTACCCGATTAATGCATAATTAAGAATTGAGATATGTTAATTAAAATAATAATTGTTTCAATAATTTAAAAGAAACAGTTATTAAGAAACAATTCCCAGCTGCCCTCGAAAGGGAAATATAGAGTTGCAAAAAATATTGAGGGATCTCTCCTGGGTGGAATAAATTAGTGGGAAGAATGCCCATGAACAGTCTACTAAGGTAAAGAACTTGAGACTTGACCATGGACCCCACTATATATGGGAATACAGTGACTTAACTATAAGGAAATAGAAGTGCTAAGGGGAGAGCCTGGATGTAATCACCAGAATCGTGCCCGGGAGGAAAGAATTTTAGACAGAGATAGATCATACATATATTATCAAGCAATAGACACATAATTAAGTAAACTAGCGAGATTTCTAAAGAATTATATATACTCTTAAATCATACATAGCTAAGTAAAATAACCTGTGCTTAGAAAATTATGTATATATGTATAGATATGCAAACAAAAGACAAGTAAGTAAATTAGCACGTTTGTGGAAGATTATATGTTCAGAATAAGAAGGTAAATAGGGAAGCATAACACTTCCAATAAACATTATATAGATAGGTTTAGAGAGTATTGTTACAATCTGAAATAAATCGAATAAAGTTGTTTCAAATTGTATATCTAAACCAACACACAATAAAGGACTGTTAAGATATGCATAGATGCTAAAATGAATATACAGTGCAACAACTATTAAATGTAAAGGATTGTGTTGTGAGCATATACTTTCAAGTATTCTATAAATGCATTAAACAAATCCTAATACTATAGAAGCCATTTTTTCTTAAACAGTGAAAAGAAACACCCTTTTGAAGACTTGTACCAGAACCTAGGATAATCATACTCTTTATAAATTCGGAATTATCGGACTTTTCCTATGTGAAAATCGGATTAAAATTTATGAATGGACTATCAACTATTTACATGAATGCTATTCGAATCAAGGAAAGCAATAACAATAGAAAAATAAATAATTCATATACACAGTAATAAATGGCATACCATACATGAGATAAAATGTCCAAATTCCTTAAGGAAAAATATGGTATGTTCATTATAGTAGTAATCATATTAACTACACATGCGACAGAATTATAATATGGGCCGACCCTAAAACCATTTATAAATCCACGAGAATTGCTATGAAACCTTATTTCTCTTATAAAAGAATCTCAACAAAAATAAAAGAAAACCATATAAATACAAGTCTGGATTCTGCTACATTAAACCCTCAATTATACCTGGTAAATCCAATTCATTATTACTGAGAAGCTTAAGTAAAAACTTGAGAAACATTTTTTGGCCTCAGCCTCGGTCTTCAAATAAAACACATGTGTAATACTTCATAGCAGAAGCGGTAAGAAACCAGAGAGTAGATTCCAACCTCCTAGGGACCCAAAGGTACAAGCAGTAAGGACTCATCATATACCCACACAGGCACAAACGAAACCGATGTGCTGGAGGGGTTACCTGCAAGACAACCCTATAGTTAGAATCATTTGAAAGTGCAAACCAGGCCAAGAAATCAAATCAAAGGAGCAACTAGAGGGGAAGCAATTACCTGTGCGTGGAGAGCTCTTGTTGCTAGCAGCCCACCTAGCTGGTTGTAAACTAATAATTTCTATATGACGAGCTTGATAACGGATTATATCTATCCCCTCCGATAAAACTGCAATACGATAAAACTGCAATACACCAATCCGTCTCCCATGCAGGCTGAATACCCCGAGTTGTACCTACGTGTGGGCAGCCACCAGTCATCGAGCAACTTAGTTAGGTCATAGTTATAGAACCCTATGTCGGCAGCATGAAAAATGTGAACTAAGTAAAGAAGGAACTGAGATACCTTTCATGTGAGGCGGGCAATTGCCATCATGGCTGTGGCATCAATGGTTCGGGCAAGAAGAATAGTTCGCATGAAAGAACAACTGTGAAGCAACAAGAACCTCCCACCACCAGCAAGAAAGACTAGCCAACTAGCTGATGGGGAGGCCTCGTTGGTTGAATAAGCCATCTCCCTCTCTTACCATGTAACTCACCCACCACCCTGTTGCGCTGACAACCGTAGGCGAAGGACGGGCCCTGTAGATAATGCGTAGTTTGGCTTCCAGATCATTCAATAGGCATATTGTGAAACTAGATTTCTTTCCATGAGAGATTAATGTAAGCGTTAAGGGTTTTAAATGAAAATCCAGCCAACTGTGTACAACAAAGTAAATTAATTACTGTTTATTCCTGTATTCAGTATCCACTAGTTACATAATTAAAACCCCGATTTCTATCTATGTCATGTTTATGTTGCTTGGTACGAGTAAAGATTTTTTTTTTTAATGTATGTAGTTGTTACACCACTTCTTTGAAAATTAAATCACCATTCTCAAGTCATTAATTGAATGAAATTTCGTCCAAATCACAAACTTTTAGTAGGTGGAAGTCATATTTAAAGACAAAACTTTTCAATTGGAATTGTTGGATTGTATTCGTCAATAAAATTTCATACGAAAACCATCTTCTCATTGCCGGAAGTCGCAGTTGAAGAAGTTGTGCATTCAACATTTGAATTGGAGTTTTTATTGTTCCTATTCACTGCTTTCTAAAACATGGGGAGGAAATCTAAACTTAAACAGAGAAATTGAGATACTTTGGTTTTGCATTCAAGATTTGAATTGGAGTTGTTATTCTCCCTATTCACTATTTTCTAAAACAGGAGGATGAAATCTAAACTTAAACAAAAAAATATATGGATATGTTCATTACACTAGTAACCATATTATCTACACACACCACAGAATTATAATATGGGCCAACCCTAAAACCATTTAGAAATCCATGAGAATTGCTATCAAACCCTGTTTCTCTTATAAAAGAATCTCGGCAAAAATAAAAGACAATCATATAAATACAAGTCCAGGTTCTGCAATATCAAACCCTCAATTATACCCTGTAAATCTAATTCATTATTACTCATAAGCTTAAATAAAAAAGAGAGAAGAATTTGTTGGCCTTAGCCTCGGTATTCAGATAAAACACATGCGTAATACTTCATAGGAGAAGCGGTAAGAAACCAGAGAGCATATTCCAACCTAGAAGGGACAAAAAGATATAAGTAGTAAGAACTTGACATATACCCACGCAACCACAAATGGAACCAATGTTTTTGAGGCATTACCTGCAAGACAACCCTCTGGTTAGAATCATTTGAAAGTGCAAACCAGGCAAAGAAATCAAATCAAATGAGAAACTAGAGGTGAAGCAATTACCTGTGCGTGGAGAGCCCCTGTTGCTAGTAGCCCACCTAGCTGATTGTAGAAGCCATAAACCCTTGAATCAATGTCCTTGAACATAAAACTAATAATTTCTATATGATGGGATTGATAACAGATTATATCTATTACCTCCGATAAGACCGTAATACATCAAGCCATCTCCCATGGAGGCCAAATACCCCAAGTGGTACCTATGTGTGGGGGGCCATGAGTCATCAAGAAACATGAGTTAGGTAGCAGTTATAGAACCATACCTCTGTAGCATGAAAAACATGGAATAATTAAAGAAGCAACCAAGATACCTTTCATGTCAGGGAGGCAGTGGTCACCATGGACGTGGCATCAAGAGTTTCGGGCAAGAGGAATAGTTTGTAGGAAAGAGCAGCTTCAGAGCAGCAAGAACCTCCCGCCACCAGCGAGAAAGGCTAGCCAACCCGCTGATGGGGGTGGTCTTGTTGGTTGAATAAGCCCTCTTCCTCTGACACCATGGATTGCCTTTCGCATATCAACAGTCATGGCCCTAGGCTGGTGGTAGTCTTTTGGCCACTCTTAGAGAGGTGGGGCACCACCAAACACTTTCTTTTCACCAATACTTATCTTCATGGACTACGCCTAATTACTTGTCCTACATAGTTTTTGTTTCTCAACCAAGTAATGATTATGCTTCCTTTATACCAATGAACATCCATACACATTCATTATCTTCAGCAATTATACAAGAGAACACAATTGCATAGTATAAAGGAAGGGGCAACTCCCTGAACAATGAGTCTGCCCGAATATAATATAGTATTCAACTTTACAATGTGACAAAGCTTTACAAGTATATTTGGGAAACACCAAGTTTCATACTTAGCCAACTTTACAACTTTCCACACTTTCATGTGTCAACCAAAGTTCCTTGGCCGAGCTGGGCGGGCGCGCCCTCACACGAGCTGCTAACCGACTCCTCAACCGAACTTCGTTTTGACGAGCGGACGACCTCACCCAAGTCACCCTTCACACTTCGCATGGTGGGTGGCTGACTTACCCAAGTTACCCAAAGACACCTCTATTTACTTCTACACAGCGGGCGGGAGACCCACCCAAGTCTGCACCCATGCTTTCACTCGAACAATGGGTGACCTCCTACCCACGCCTTCACTCGATACAACACTTGTGCGATATCACTGTGCGGCCCTGCCCAAGGTTGGGTGCCTAGAGTTGTGCCTCTTTATTACTGCGGTTTCACCTTACTTCACACCTCTTCCTTGTATGCGTGATGAGAGTGTCTGAATGATACCCTCCAAGCTCGAAAGTTTTTTGTATATATAAGGATGGTAGGGCGAGTTGCGCTACCCAAGCCGACTCGTCCACCATGTGTTGAACACCCCTACATACTTCACAAACTTGCCATCAACGTGGTCGGCCTTTTTCAAAGTCATAGGTCAGCCCGTAGGTTGAGCCAACGCTCCCCACGCCATATAAACACCATCGTTCTACTTCCTTATGTGCATTTTTATCTTGTCCTTCACACACTTCTGTCATGAGCTCGCACTTCGTCCATGTCTCCAACTCGCTCATTTACCAACTCAAGTCGCATTTAACCGGGAGGTCGTGCCAAGGATCGTAGGTCCTTATATCCTCCTCCACCTGAAGTTATTTTCGTCCTCGACAACTTCCCATCCTGGTAGTCATCCACCAAGATCATCATCAACAGTTGTCTCATCCTTGGTCCATGATATCAACTCCTCCACATACTGCAAATATCCCTGCAACATATGTAGAACTACCATCTCCATCATGTGTCATCCCATCCTGTGAACTATCATCTCTCCTGCCTGCCTGATGCCAACATCTCTCTGTACACTTCCAGACCCCATGTTTGAACTAGTTGGGTAGCTAATCCAACTACCACGCTCAATCCATGAGAGTCAACATCCTTATGCCTTCACAAGTCTATCTCGGATTCTACGACATCCTGGACTCACCAGGAATCTCACCCATGCTCAGGGCCATGGAAGCTCCATCCAATTCGCAACATGTCATGATGCTAATGCTGAACCATTCTTGCACCATATGTCATACATGCTCAGCCTATTTCAAGGACTCACTGCCATGAGCAGCTAACAATGAACCCCATCTTCTATGTCATCTAAGAAGATGTAGAGAGAGTAGAGCCTGAAGGCTCACCCTCACTAATAAGCTCAATCCATCTGTCAAGATTATCTATCTCCATCCTCTGGATATATGCAGTGCGATCCTCCTCTTAGACATTCGGTCTCACATAAATCTCCTCATTATCATCATCATCCTCAACCACTTCTAGCCTTTTTGACAAATCCAAGATACTATCAGATAGTGTATCAATGAGTACATCTTCCTGCTTCTCATCATCCATTTGCATCATTGCTAGTTTACAATCAGGCCTTGTAACACCAATGGTTAAAACACCAATGGGTACATCTTCCCTTCCATTGTAAATGTAAAACTTCTTCAAATGTGGAACAATCATAGCATCAAATTGTTTCAAGAATTCCATTCCCAGTACAACTTCATAGTCATCAATCCGCACTATAGTGAAGTTGACTTTCTTGGTCCACTCACCTAGTGTTGTGTCCACTCTTTCAGCTACACCAAGAACACAATCAGGAGGAGAATTCATTGTCTTCATTTGTGCCTTCATTGGTACAAAATTCAGTATCTTCACTCATGAAGTTGTAAGTAGCCCCACTATCGACCATAGTGAGTATATCCACACTCCCAATCTTCATCCAAACATACTCCAAGTTGTTCCTCAAAAGATCTCTCCGAGATACCACCCCTGTGGCAGCAGCAGCTCCAAGAATCTACATCATCCACACAGAAGCTTCTTCATTCTTCGTATTAGATTATGCAAAAGCAGCCACTTTCGGTCTTGAAGGACAATTCTTCACCTTATGTGGTTCAGCACATATCCAACACTTCAAGGCTTTCTTCGTCTTCGACTTATCATCTGATTTCGAAGCATCATCCTTCTTCTTCTCTTTCGTCTTATCAGACTTCTTCTTCCTGTCATCAGGAATCTCATCATAATGCTCCACCAACCTGTCTAGAGCAACAAAAGTTTCCTCAAGTGTTTTAATCTTCTGCCTCTTCACTTCATTGCGTGCCCAAGGCTTCAATCCAATAATGAAGTTGAACACCTTCTCCCTCTCTGCCATGTCAGGAAGTTCCAGAACTGCACGTGCAAACTCCTGCTGATATGTCTGTAGGTTCCCTATCTGCTTTATGAACTTAATCTTCATCCTTGTTTCCCATGTTTCATCCTGAGGACTAAAATGGATCTACAAATCCTTCTTCATGTCATCCCCCGAAGTTATGTCACCAGCACTGCCATTGGCAATTTTATCCATCCTCTTTTGCCACCACATCTTAGCATCCATCGTTAAGAATTGAGCAACTACCTTCACCTTTGTCTCATCATCGAATAGACCCAAGCATTTCAAGTATTGCTCCATATCCCAAAGAAAGTTGCCAAGAGCTTTTACACTTCTTGTACTATCATAAAGTTCTAGTTCCTTGACTTTCACATGAGGCACTCCTCCACCTGAGTTATGCCTCATGGCCCTCTTCAATACCGCGATCTCATCTCTGGCTTCATCAGGAGATTTCTAGAAGTTCACGATCTCTGCCAAACCTCGACCTCTTACCTCTTCAATCTCTTTAACCTTTACTTCAAGTTGTGTACACATTAGATGAGTGTACTTGTGTCGAGTCTGGAGTTCATTGGGTTCTACCCTCATCTTCGAAGTATCATCTTGATCCTTCATGACCAAATCCATCTTCATAGTCCAGTAAGACTCTAAGTCCTCCATTCTTTCCAACACTTTTTCGATGAAGGCTAGCGAAGCATCCTTCGCAACATGTCTAGATTCTGCAACATGTGATTCACCTACCATTGCTAATAGCTTCCTCCTTTGTGGTCTAGTTTCAACCATCCAACAGTTTCACCAAGTTGCCTGCAACCTGAACTAGCCCTTGTTCCACTTGTGTGAAACTAGCTTCCTTCACTTGCAAGTACCTACTTCACTGTCACCAACTTCCAAGTGTATGCACACTTGCTTCACCCAGCGTCCTACAAGACTCCTCCAAGTCTTTAGACTAGCTCTGATAAGTTCTTCACCGAGCTCAGATACCACCTGTCACGCCCCCAAGCCAGCGGTAGTGTTTCAACCACTCTTAGTGAGGTGCGACACCACCGAACACTTTCTTTTCACCAATACTTATATTAATGGACTACCCCTAATCACTTGTCCTACGTAGTTTTTGTCTCTCAACCAAGTAATTATTTTGTTTCCTTTATACCAATGAACACCATAAACATTCATTATCATCAGCAATTATACAAGAGAACACAATTGCACAGTGTAAAGGGAGGGTCAACTTCCTGAACGAGTCTGCTCGAATATAATATGTTATTCAACTTTACAATGTTACAAAGCTTTACAAGTATACTTGGGAAACGCCAAGTTTCATACTTAGCCAATTTTACACTTTTCTACACCTTTATGTGTCAACCAAAGTTCCTTGCCCGAGCTGAGCGGGTGCACCCTCACACAATTTGCCAACCAACTCCTCAACCGAACTTTGTTTCGACGGGCGGCCGACCTCACTCAAGTCACCCTTCACACTTCGCACCCCGATTTCTATCTTTGTCATGTTTATGATCCGGGGTCCGAGTAAAGATTTTTTATTTTTTTTTAATGTATATAGTTGTGACACCACTTCTTTGAAAATTAAATTATCATTCTCAGGTAATTCGTTGAATGAAATTTCGTCCGAATCACAAATTCTTGGTAGGTGGAAGTCATGTTTAAAGACGAAACTTTTCAGTTAGACTTGGAATTTTTTATTTTTTTAATTATATGTAGTTGTTACACCACTTCTTTGAAAATTAACTTACCATTCTCAGGTCATTCGTCGAATGAAATTTCGTCCGAATCACAAATTTTTAGCATGTGGAAGCCATGTTTAAAGACGAAACTTTTCAATTGGAATGGTTGGATTGTATTCGCCGATGAAATTTCGTACGAAACCCATCTTCTCATTGCCGGAAGTCGTGGTTGAAGAAGTTGTGCATTCAAGATTTGAATTGGAGTTGTTATTGTTCCTATTCACTGCTCTCTAAAACACGAGGAGGAAATCTAAACATAAGCTGCTGTCACACCGGTCAATACATTTGAAATTCGTCGCTGCTGTCACGCCCAACTTCCTTCGTGTAGCTATCGGACATTAATCGAAATCAATGAAACGATTCAAGTTTGCCCGTTCGCACGTCAGAGAAGGCGGCGAGGGAGTTTACAGTCACGATTGCCTGGCTTATAAGTATTCGCACTCCTCCGCATATTTCTCCATCAAAGTCTTCTAACATTCAGAGTTATTGCTTTCCTGTCAATCGTCTCTGCTGAGAGTGAACTTCGTTCTCACATCGTACCATTCTGTTAACACAAAGAGTTATGATGAAGAGTTGTATAGTATCCCTCGTTGTTATGATCTCATTCCAGTTGATTGCAGGTTGTAGCTGCGCCAGATTACTCCCGAGCATTGCTGCACCCGACAGTCCTTCGGCCTTCGATACCGATGACACCAGGTTATCGTCTAGGCAGAGCCCGAGTGATCAAAGAATGAAGAAAATTGAACTTTGGACATCGAAAAAGGTTGATGGCGAATTAAATTTACTACCGAAGGGCGCAGAAACACCATCAGGACACTGTCCTAAAGTAATTTCTGCGGTGACTGAACGGCGGCTTTCCACATCTAGTAATAACCCTGGGGTCGGTCACATGCAGATGTTCCGGCGAAAATCGCACAAGATTACCGAATCCGATCATAGGCATACAAAGGATCACGTGCAGGTAAAACGGGTTCTTAAGCGCAAGTTGGGTTCTAGTCCCAGCCCCGGAGACGGAAATTAACAATATTCGACGTCATACAAAATATTTAGCTGCTTCTGAGGCCAAAATTACAAGCTGATAGTTATTTGTCTGTGTATAACGAATTCGATCATGACAAAGCCGAAGCCCAACCAATAGTAGTTGGTATCTGGGTGTGCAGGATTAGGAGCCAGTCGCATGTCTGGTCGAAGTACAGATTCGGATCTGAATCACGTGTCAAATATTCTTGGAAGAATAGGTATAACACACTCCTTCAATGGTGCATTCAATTCTTTTTCCAAAGGGTTAATTCCTTTTCTAGAGGGTTATTTAGAGAGGCGATTTTGATATCAAAATAGTCAACGTGTCAATTCAATTTGTTGCATTCAGCCTCAAAATCTGGTTCGTGAGAGGAAGTTTGCTGATTAAAAGAAACTCATGATTTACACTCCTTTGTCTCGGATTGTGACTCTTTCCAGGCGGAAAACCTATATAAATAATTTGAATGCATTAAAATGCAGCAATGTCATTATTCAAATAACATGTCGATATTTGGCTGGTGAATTCTAAGGTATAGTTGAACTAACCTGATGATAATGCATTTTATGCAACTGGTTACATCCAAATCCAGACGTTTTGATGGGATTCAGCCAAAAGATTCCTTGTGGAATGTTAAATCTGTACCAATAGTTTCATCTGAAATTTTAAGCATTTACCGACGGATTCACATAAATAAATCTACCTAAACATAGAAATAGTTTACTGACATCAATATTATACAACTTTTAACACTAATGGCAATAGAGCCATAAATAGAAGCATAAAAATTGTGAAGAGAATTTACTAACATGAAGATTATATAAGTTATGGAGAATAGTATTCATGAAATATATTTGAAATGCATTTGTTAACATAAGTATTCGAATTGTAAATCAAACAGATTTATTGTATCAATAGTGTATTTTTAATTTGTATTCAAAGCTGGGAATAAAAATGAAATATTTTCTAAATATAAAAATAATATTTACTATCATAAAAAATTTTTTACTAAAATAATTGTAATAAACCTTTTAAAAAATAGATTCTTAACTAATTTATTTTAACATATTTATTATAATAAATATTTTAAAGTTAAAAAAGATTTTAATATTATTTATATGTTTTGTGTGTTTTATTATAATGAAAATGTTTTAAAAGTAAACAATTTATAATTGGAAAATAAAAAAAAAGAAATCATAATTTACTTCCTAAAAAATAATAAGAGAAAAATGTATATTTTTTTTTATTTTTTTTTTAATAAAATGTATAATTCATTTATTTTTAATATAAAATTGATGATGCTGATGATGATGGTTAATGTCCATTGAGACCAAACATTGGTCTATCGCACCTAAAAAATAAAGTAATTATTTTGATTTAAGATTTTATTCCTATGCTCAAAAAGTTTGGAGAGAAGCCTCCCCAGCTCACTATAATTTTAACATTGTAAGAGGCTAGGAAGGTCAGTATTGTAACAAAGATTGTGAAACTGAGATCTAATGTGGTTGTAAGTAGGGCACTCTAAGAGGAAGTGGTTTTCATCCTCGATGTCCCTATTCTCACATATATGGCAGATCTTTTCCATCCGTGGCGTTTTAGGAACTGCCCAACAACTGTTTCACTATGGAGCTCATGAAAATTCATTCTAAACTTTGCTATATTAATTTTCTTCTTTGAACTAGTTAAAATAAAGAGATACCTTTGATCTTCTAGGGTGCTGTTTCACTATGGAGCTCATGAAAATTCATTCTAAACTTTGCTATATTAATTTTCTTCTTTGAACTAGTTAAAATAAAGAGATACCTTTGATCTTCTAGGGTGGGGTTGATGACCGTCTTATAATAACTTAATTTTCCTTTAGCCGCTAAATCTTTCTCACACCACATTTTTTCTTTGAACTTAAAAGTAACAATATTTTTAATGTTATTTATGTTTTGCAATGCATCTTTCTCGTTGATATCCCAATAGTTTAACCAGGCCCTTGTGTCTTTATGCCACCCGCGATTGAGTCTTAGGTTGTTTTGGCTAGAATTTAAAGCTAGCTTAGGAAGTCTATGATTGTCTATGTTATTGAGTTTGTGCTTGTACAACAAAAACCTAATCATAGCTAGACTCTCAATAGGGGAAAGACCTGCTTTTATAAGGAGAATAGGATAGGGTGTATTACTTTTAATTTTCAGGTTATAAGTTATAAAACGCTTCTAGATTTGCTCAATCTTTCTCCATGATTCTCTGGAGATGCTGCAACCCCAAACCTCACAGCCATATAAGATAACAAGAGTGACTAAAGTTTCAAAAAGAGAAACTTCTTTTTATCCCACATTACAAGGTTTGTTGTTTTACAATTATTTTCAAGACCAAAATAAGCTTTCCACCCCCCATTAATCCTTTTCTTAATGCTATGGTTCCAGTTGAGCTTGTGATGAATATCAATTCCTAGGTACTTGCGAGAATACACTTCCTCCAAGTTATTATTGTCATACATAAAATTAGCGTAAGTGTCCTTCTTGGATTTGATAATCATAACTTTTCTTTTGTCAGTGTTAACAATCATACCCATGATAGAGCAAAAATCCTTAAGAAGCCTGAGTTGCTTATCAAGATCAGATGGGCACCTTGCGAAAAGAATAATATCATCAGCGTATAGAAGAAGGATGATGACTATCCCAGCTAAGATTGTGCCATCACATCCTACTTCCTCTAAATAGCCTTCGAGGTTATCGATGTAAATGCCAAATAGGGTAGGGGAGGGGGCAACCTTGTTTAACTCCGATGTTACACTTAATATCTTTCAACCACCCCTCATTGCTCTTAATCTATTCCAAAGCTTGTATCTAGGAACTGTATCGAAAGTCTTTCTAAAGTCAACAAAGCAACAAAATAAATTGGATTTATCATTACAACATTCCTCCACAATGTAACGAGGTGGTCTATTGTTAAGTGATGCCTTTTGAAACCTACTTGGCCTTTAGCCCGCTTACCTTCACTTTCAAGCCATATGTTCAACTTCTTTTCCAAAATACTACCATATAACTTGGCTAAGAGGGAGGCTGATCATAATTGTCCTATAATTAGAGGGGTTATTTATATCCCCACTTTTAAAAATAGGTGTAAGGCTCTCAGTCTAAAGTTTAGCTTGACTACTTAGTATTTAAAATATATTACTAATTATAATGAAAAAGATTAATTATTTATGTTAAGTAAAATATTTCATTGTTAACTATATATAATTAATTCAACAAAAAGTTATATATATTATACAATACAATCAAAACAAATATATTATTTTAATAATTATAATATTCAAAATATTTTTATATTCTACATTTTACTTTTGTTTTTAAATATATTTTTTTATTTTTATAAAATTCAATAAAATTTTAAAATTTCACACTTAAATTTTGCGGTCTATATAATTTAATTCACCTAAACAATTTTCAATAAGTTGAATTTATTCATGCAATGCAATTTAAATCCTAAAAAATTAGTTTGTAAGCGTTCAAATAACTAACTTTACTTATATCAGTAGAGATTTATCTGATTTATTTTAATCACAAATTTAATAAGCGTAACATATTTAGAATTCCAGAAATTTGTTGTAAAATATTTTGCAGAATTTTGGTATATATTTGTAATTAAAATGAATATCTTCGTCTTTATATATTATAAATCTATACGACACATGCAAAGTTTGTGATCTGAACTATTACGAACTAACTCTCTTAGGAGCTTTTGCCCGTCTTTTGAACCGTGGAATTTGGAGCTCAAGTTGGCACGACATACCTTCCTCACTAATCTCTGTACTACTTAACAAGCTGGGCCGGTATATATCCAAGCCTGATTAGGAGTGCCCACGTTATTAGATCTTGGTTTACATGTAAAAGTTGGCATATACACTATTCCGTAATGGCGTACATATAGTTCTCACTGAAAAAGAAAATTTTTAGGCACACTCCTCTTCTTCTAACTCGGAGCGGCACAGATGATGAGGCGCGAGACTAAATGCTCGCGTAGAGTGCACAGGTCATCGAAGTAATCAAATTTTATGCTGGATCATAATTAATTTATATGAATAATTGTTAAAAATAAATATTAAATATGGCTAATTAAATTATTTATACTTAAATTTTATAAAGAAATATTCAGTGGTATTTAATTATTATTAAAGATCATATATTTTGGTTATTTATATTTTTTCTTATTTATTATTGTTTAGGTAGAGTCAATAATATTTAAATATGGTTAATCATAATAAACAATAGTTAAATATGGCAATTCAATGTTCAAACATAATCAATAATAGTGCATACAGTCATTAGTAACAATGAATAGTTATCAATCTTGGGTAATCACTAAAATCAACTAAATTTGATAAGATATAACTATGGGTAAATATTGCAACGTAATAGAAGCGTAAACAAAAATATTAATTTTAGGTAAGTTTGAAATTATGAACATATTATAAACTATACATTATTATTATAGGTGTGATATAATAATGCTAGACATTCACTAAGATCATAGCTGTAACATCACCACTACCACCTTATAGCAATGATATCATGAGGGAGATATTGCAGTTGATAGTAGAAACCCTTCAAGGGTTGAACAACATCATGTTTCCTACCTTTGAAAAGCAACATAAAATTCTAGAATTGATGGAAGAGTTCAACTTTGGCACTTTCATACTGAATTTGGAGTGTGACAGGTTGATCTTTCAGATGCTCCAAATCTTTTACACCAGTGTTACATCAACTTATTCAAACCATGCCAAGATATGCATGCAAAATATTATGTTATTGTTTTTAGAAGGGGATGTTGACATTTGCAAGATACTAAGATCCAAACCGTTGACCATTTGGAGAAAGGAACTAGTTGTATCACCACTTTCCTATCATCTCGTCAAAAATTTGGTCATGCAAAACATAAAATTTCTAAGAAGAGTGTTAACTAGGAAGAAGCTGAATAGGATTGATGGGGGAGGAAATAACAAAGAAAATAAAACCTGTAGTAAGCATGAAATAAGAAGGAGAGAATTATGCTTTATCTGCAAGGGACCTTGGACAATTAACCATTCATGTCCAAGTGAAAGGAAGGAGGCAGCAAGGAAAAAACAAAAGGAGACTCCTTCAGATCATGAGGATTCATCTGAAGGATCCGCACAAGTATAGATGGTGAGCAACAACACAATGTTATTAAGAGAGACTTGCAGGACATGTTGATGATAATCAAGCACTTATAATTAAATGGGGAAAGGAAAGAGGAAATTCTTCCTAACGATTTGGCAAACTCTTGTATAGTTGAGTCCATAGATCTCCAAGAGGACATCTATGAAGAATATGAGAAATGAACTATTGATAGCAGTACATCGATGCATCCATGTTTGACAACTATGGAGGATGAAAAATAGATTATCTCCACAATTGGAGAAGGCCGAGGAGAGGACATTCAAGAAGACTTCAATGAGGAGCCAATAGTAGTGAACATGCATCATCAGCATAATCACGGGGGGGGGGGCATGAAAACAAAATGTGCATAATGAACTATCCCTAGAAAATCAGTCAAATGCTCAAGTTGAAGCTTGGTCATAGGGAATTCAGTGTAGACACATAAAAAAACATTCAACTAGACACATGGAACGTTAGTAGAGGACATTCAGGGAAAGATCACGCATTTCAAGACAGATCTTATGATATTGAACTAGAGAATCTCGAAAACCTGAGACACTCTCTTATTATAGAACAGAAAAATTGAGGAGCTCATAGAGGTATGTGTCGAGTCAGTGGCCAAGTTTTCTAACATAGAGGAATGTCTCAAAACCCTCACAAGGTAACAAGAGGAATAGAGTCAAGAGGTTCAGAGCAACCCTCTATAAGAGTACATTGATAGTGCTTGTGGCACTACTAACTTGCCTTTATATATTAGGGAGAGAAAGGAAGAGCTCTCCAAATGGATCATGTTGGGTGACTAACTGGAGTACCATGAATGGAGCATCAAGCAACATCAACATAGTAGATTTGTTCCATGTGCATGTATTCATCCTTGCCATTGCATGGATTGGTCAGAGATTGTGAGTTGGTACTCTATTGATGGGATGATTCTGAGGACACTCTTACCCAAGGGCATATCACAACATGGGCCCTTAGGCACAGGAAGCGATGGAGGACTGAGGCTGTGTCATAACCCACAGGTCTTAGGACTTAGGTGGTATTGGGTTCTAGGTAGATCTATTGAGGGTAGGATTGGTGAGAGGATTGTTTCGGATCCAAGTATCGAGGGATCCATTCAAGATCATTTAGCATGGAGGGATGGGATAACACATTGGTTTTAAGTGATCCTAGTATGAATGTACAAATGTTTATGTTGTGGATATGAGTGGATTGCTTGAGGGGAAACAATCTTTTGGGTGGGAGGATTCATAATATTCCCTTTTAACATAATCACCAATCAAATGAGAAAGTTACTGAATACCCGTTTTTTTGAGGTAGCACAAAAACCAACCGATTTTGAAAAATGGTTATTCATGATACAACTTTTTTTTAAACATATTTTTGGTACTCTAAATTTTCTTATGTAACATTTTTTCTTCAATATTAATGATTTTCATGTTGATTTTGAAAACTGTTGATGCGACATCAACCCATTTTTCTTAGAGGGCTTATTCTCTACACTTTACTTTTTTTTACGTATCAAGTATGAACATTTGTTTTAAATTCTTAGTAATTTTCATGCTCATTTTCAAAAGTGTTGATACAATATTAACTTTTTCTTGTTTAGAGGTGTGGTACTTCTGAGATAGTAGTAGGTCAACTACCAATGCCAGAGCATCTAAAACAATTGTTTTGAAGTTATTGCTTTTAGTTTTGGAAGACCAGTGAATGAAGACAACTTTAGAATTGAAATACTTAATCCTTTGGATAATATTAATATCTCAACAAATGGCTGCTATAAAACTTTACATAATGATATAGATCAAATAGTGGTGACAAAAAGACAAAAAATAATATGATTATCAGAGTTTCCAGACTATAAAATAGAACAATCATAAGTGTGATAACCTTCTAAAGTACATTTCAAAGGTTGAAGGCAATATATATATGCTTACAAAAGATGTTGATGATTTATTGATTAGAGGGGATTAGCTAAACAAACAGTTCATTAATCCATTTTCTTAATAGATGATCACTTCAGGAGCTTATAGGAATAAATTGAGACACAATTCTTCCTACCTAGATATATCTATAAGTCATAAGCATATGCAGAAAAACATAATGATTGATAACTAGAAAAATTTATTGGATAACACAAACTATATAAAACCAAATTCAGAATCCTCTGCTTTGTATTAAGGTTCCAGAAAAACTAAGTATATCAAGTGTCTAGAAATGCTTCCTTCAAAGGTGGCTTCTAGATTCAAAGTAGAATTAACAGTCAAGACTTAACAAGCAATGAATAATGAATCTTGAACTTCGAACCCATAATAACTCGAGAAGAGAGTTATTTATACAATAATGAAACTAAAAATATCCTAAAACTGATTGAGATTTATCCTAGGAAAGGGAAGTACTTCATACAAGAAAATAAGGGAAACTATTGAACTGCTTCTTGTTGTCCCTTTTATTTAGGTTGTGCTAGCGTTGTTGTTTGATATTTTTCCCTTTAAGCTGCTAGATTGTTTGAATCCTTTGCACTGATTGATTCCTTCATTTGTTCTTTCATCCGATACTCTTTAAACTCTGTAAATATCCTCTGACCCTGCTGAGTAACCTTTACTGTTTCTTTTTACTTTTACTATGGATTTTAGGTTTTTTTACTGTGTTTGACAACAGTAGGATCTTTGTATTTGTCTTCCAACTATACACAAGTTGTTTCCTTTGTAAGCTTGGAACAAGGGTCTTTACCTGCAAAACGCATACACTGTTAAGAAAAACATAGGTGACAGAAGGTCTTAAATGGCTTTATAGAGGTTGAAGGGATATTGGAAGGAGTCTAGAGTGTATCGGAAGGTAAAATGATGGTTTTATTGGTCGTAGAGGCTTATGGAGGCTTCACTATGTAAACAAGAGAAACAAAGGAAAAATAGTGATTTTGTAGCTTAAAGGAAAAAAATGTTTTCTTTCTTAAATATGGCGCAAAAGTGAACAGTGGCCATTTTGTCATTATGTGGGTGGTGGTTTTGGTTTTCATCGCACCACTTGTGAGGTGCAGGCAGCTTTGGGAGGGGTCACCTGATATGGTTTAAAGCTTGACACGTAGCAAGGAAGGACAATGGAATACCGCTTTTTAGGTGGGTAATGCCTGTACAGAGAGCCAACTCGAAATTGCTGAGAGCCGTTGGATTTGAATGTCTTAGATTGAATGATGATGGAGTGAAAGAACAATACGGAGGGGCCGAACGATTAAATATGGTGGTATGGGCTTAATTATGAGTTAAAAACTGAGATTAGCGAGTAAAATGGAGGTTTAGGTTAGTTCTTCGTTATCGTAAAATCATTTTAACAAATAAAACCTCTGCAAAACACGGTATGGCAGACTTGAAAAAGTATGAGTTTGGGTAGATAATGATATCAGGTCTAGGTTCATCGCATATCGCAATCGCAATTTAGCAAAGGAAATTCCCATCGCAAAGAAATGCAATAAGGGCCAGACGCAATATGGAAATAAAACATGAATAATACTGCGTTGGGTCTTGCTTCCCATCGCAATCGGAGATCGCAATGGCAGAGGGTATATGCTTTAGTCGGGACTTGCGATGAAAGACAGATGCGATATGGCAATGAATTATAATATATGTTGCATCGGTTCCGGGTCCATTCCGCATTGCATATCACAATCGGGTGAGAGTGCATTCATGTTAAAAGGCTTGCAATCCGCTAATGCGATGTTTTATTAAATACATAGTTTTATTATAAAACTTATGCTTTCGGGGTATTTTATTAAAGCGAGTTAATATATATGGGAAAATGGATTTTTTAGGGGTTTAATACTATAGGTTATTGTTAATATGAAAATATGAGCAGAAAGGGAAAATATACGCGAAAAGGGGAAATATACTAAGTATTGTGCTTTTTATGGGTTATTTGTTTTTCACATATATACATCAATACTTAGGATAAACACATTTTTGTGGGTTTTCGTGTAAAAGGGGATTTAACATGGGGTTTTGACTTTTCCTAGGTAAAAAAGATTTTAACCTTAGGAAAATGGATTTTTATGGAAAATGAATGAATATGAACTGTGTGAAGGTGGGAAGGGGAAATTAATAAATATATGGATGAACGGGGATGAGGGAAGTTAATTAATTTATCTTGTACACCTTCATTTTCTTTGTGTAATTGCCTCATGGACATAGAAACATGATAAATGTACATTTTTTCCAATCAATAATCAAACTTCAATTACCTTTCTTCTAGTTACCCTTTTCTTCTCTTATCATTTTTTCTTCACTTAATTGGTGCATTTAAGCTAGCAAACCCTTTTGCTTTCTTTTTATTTAAAAACATCTAATTCTAACCTTATAAATTCCAAGGGCTCAAATTAAACTCATGAGCACCTTACTATTCTCTACATAACTACTGATTTGCCAAGATTAAACAATTTGGCCATATCAAAATCCTCTAATTATAAAATCAAATTTAAAGCATGAAGCAATCAAGATTAAACTATTTGACTGTCATGGGTTGTGGCATTTAAGACAAGCTGCACACAACCATTATCTTGTAGAAAAAGAGTAGTGGCATTTAGACTTGCTCACTTTCAGAGTTTATTCACTTTCTTTTCTTTCTAACGTAACATTTTCTTTTTCTCTTGAGTTTTTAGGACATCTAACCTAAAATTTTCTTTGATATGGACATCATCATCAAGATACCTTTCAAAAACATTTTATTTACTATTATTATGTCTCTATCCCATCTTAACATTTTTTCAAATATTCTATCTTAACAAAACCAAAAAATGCTACAACAAGAGAACTTATTTTTTACACTTTAAATTTTCTAATATGTTAAGTGTAGATATTTTTTTTAAATGTGTGATTTTCATGATGGTAATAAAACATAAAAATAAAAAA
>APFE030949547.1:67119-93542 GCA_000404065.3 Pinus taeda | reverse complement strand
ATATATGCAATGCAATTCAAACCCTAAGAAAATTAATTCTTAATTGTTTAGTTCATTAATTTGACAGGTATATATTTCAATATAAATTTATCTTAGCCACTAATTTATTAGTGTAAAATATCTAAAACTCCAGAAATTAAAATATAAATTTTAAATGTGTGGTTAAAATAAATATGTTCGTCTTTCTCATTTTCTATATTATAAACGTATAATGAAATATATAACTGTAAAGTTCGTGATATCAACAATTAGGAACAATCTCTCTTCGGAGTTTTTCCCCCTCTTTTGAACGGTTCGCAAAACATATCTTCTTCATTGATCTCTGTGCTACTTAACAAGCTCGGACGGTATATATCTAAACCCGATCAGGAGCCCCCACCTCTAAACCTGATCAGGAGCCCCCACGTTAAAAGGTCTTGGTTTGCATGTAAAAGTTAGAATACACACTCTTCCGTAATGGCGTACAGACAAAATTTTGAGGAACACTCCTCTTTTTCTAATTCGGAGCCCCGCACATGATAGAGAGGGCGAGCATAGTTACCGAATTCGAATTTGAAGATAGGTTTTATTGTTGTGGTTGCAGGGTAAAGGAGACGTCGATTGGACATGGAGTCATAATAATGTTCAGCAATCAATTACAATAATCAGAATAATTTGAAATAAGGTGAGGTAGGAAAACTTTTGGATCTTCCAAATTTTTTGTAGTATGAATGAGATGAATGATAACAAGGGATCCTTTAAATATAAAGCATATATAGATGAATTTTAAAGAAAAACACAGAAATTTCTTCACAAGCCAGAGTAAAGTACTGTGAGTCAATTCCACCCATAATCTTCTTGTAAACCATTAATAAAAAGAATACATCTAAAAATAGAAAGGAAAGACAAATTTATAAAGACACAAAAATGCCTATGCATTGTTGAATTGGTTACTTGCATTGAAACTCCACAACTTACAATATAAAATATATTCCGTTTTCTCCACTATCCACACTTTATACATTGAAGTTCATAACATATATACAAAATATTGATCCTAAGACTAAGTGGGTTGAGATCCACCAATTCCCCTAATAGGTGTAACTAATGACATAAAAATAGTGAAAGGAAAACCACTAGGTCTAAGTGGGTTGAGATCCATCAATTCTCCTAATAGGTATAACTAATGACATAAAAATAGCTCCCCTAATAGGTGTAACTAATGACATAAGAATAGTGAAAGGAAAACCACTAAGTCTAAGTGGGTTGAGATCCATCAATTCTCTTAATAGGTTTAACTAATGACATAAAAATAGCAAAAGGAAAACCACTTTTCTGGAAACTAGGAAACTATCTTTAACCCATTAATGAAAATATTTCCTCCACACCTAATAGATCAAATTTTTACAAGATATCATTAGTGAAGTATTTTCTTGATAAATATAAGTAATTACATGACTAAAACCTTTATTTTCCAAAGCCAAGGTAAAAAATGTATCCCAAAAATGTTGATTGTGTCTGAGCACAGCACTTGTATGCAACACCTGAGCGTAGCACCTATGTGCATCACTTGAGTGTTCTCTTTCTGATTGCATACATGGCCACATATTTTTCAAAATTTGTTGGTGGATGACCTGTTTAACCCATTAATTACAATATTTGCTCCACACCTAATAGCTCAAATTTTTACAAGATATCATTAGTAAAGTATTTTCATGATAAAAAATAAGTAATTACACGACTAAAACGTTTATTTTCCAAAGCCAAGGTAAAAAAATTATCCCAAAAAGGTTGACTGTGTCTGAGGACAACACTTGTATGCGACACCTGAGCGTAGCACCTATGTGCATCACTTGAGTGTTCTCTTTCTGATTGCATATATGGTCACATATTTTTCAAAATTTGTTGGTGGATGACCTGTTGATTGTGGTGAAGGTGTCCATGACCTGTAAATGCAAAAAACTTGCCAAAAATGCCTTTCTCAAGAAATCCTAATATTTCTTCTCACCTTATGAACAACACTTGTGGGTAGAAAATGGAAATTTTTATTATCACTTGTTTTCTCTTCTTCAACTGCCTCAACCAAAAAATATAACTTTCCTCTATCTTTATCTTAATGTCTCTGTTCTGCCTGTCGAAGATCTTCCTCTATTTTTCTGAATTGCTTCTTCAATGTCCAATGCTGCTTGTTGATGTTCTTTAGTTGCTTGTGTAGAGAATCAATTGGCCAAAGGATATGCTCAAGATTCTTCCAAACTTTCAAGATTTTTTATAATTTAAAAATCATTCATGTTAGGTTGACAAACTGAAAATTTCTTGATTTGGAGGCGGGTGAGAGGATGAAAAATGCCTATGTTTCTGTGCACAATGATTGTATGTCTTTAATACATCACACAATGATTGTATTTCTTTAATACATCCTAAATGGTGAATCCGATTGCACGAAATATTTTACTTTGCAAGTTAATATCATCATAATTATTCTCCAAAAAAAATGGAGCTAAATCCAATAAACGGATTTCAAGAAAATCCAAAAAATGTTGTAGATGATGGTGGCACATATCTCAAGTATCGTGAAGTGTTTGAACCTGAAATTAACTGGGTTTATTAATCCTATCCCCATGTGTCTACTGTATAAATTCCATGGTAAAAATACATATGGTGAATAAAATATTGACTATGTGCATGCGCAATGTCATTGTGCAACACCATCTATTTTTCATGGTTTAAGAAATAGTGGGGTCTCTGAACAAGATGCACATGTTGGTAATGGTTTTGACACTATATTAGTGATAACACACACCCATTTCAATCCTCCTTTTACCAAAAATCTAAAACATTCATTTCAAGACCAAAAACCCTAACCCTAATGCTTTGACAATAGTGCAGCAAACTTCTGGTTGATGTATGGAGTCTCTAAAAAGTTGAAGAATGAACTTGGTGGATGTTTTTGAAAGCAAGCATGTCCTTTTAATCCTCCACATGATCTAGATTCATATTTAGTTAGAATAATTCCCCACTTTCAAAAACACAACACCACCTTTGATGATGAGGTATGATCTTGTAAATAACATGAAAATTGACTCATGACACCTCACTCATGACAAGACATTCATGAACAAACTCCACTTATTTCTCCACATGACATTATTCCCCGTAATTACTAATTTCAAATGATGACCCATCATGGACCTTACTATTCAAATCAAGACTAATAGACCTATTCTGACACACATATTTATAATGAATTGACCAATTTCAGTCTTTTGTACAAAGACCCTTAGACTATGATACTTGATGAATTCATAGGCTATATCTTGCAAACAAACCCCAAAAATGAATAGCCAAACAAACACACTTTGATTTCTATATTATAGGACCCTAACAAGCTCAAATTTTGAGTTGAAGCAGAGTGTTTTTGAGTGAGACCAAGATAACCTATGGAATAGTAGAGGACTAAGAGAAGAAGTATGAAACTATAGTGAACCAGATTGGTATTTCTCTTTATGTGTAATATTCCCTGTTTTTAGTTTAAAAATTGTATGAGGTGTATAACAATGACTAAAGGAGGTGGTGTCCTACATTCATAATAGGTTGATGCCCCTTGGAAACTAGGTGGTTTATATATTAAGGGGATCGGTGACTCCTATGTGGTGGTGCTCAAAAAAAAAATTGATGTAATTAAGTAGGTACTTAATTTACATCGTAATAAAAAATAGATTGGTGGTTTTTCCTTTTGGGTTTCCACGTAAAAATAACTATGTCAATATGTGTATGATGCTCATGTGATAGATTTTATGTACATGTGAATGCCTTATCTTGTTGATCATATGTATTTTCTATGAAAACTCTCACATTTAACTAACCATAGTGAAAGGAGTTAAATAATTATACTTAAAATTGAAAGAACTTCACTATTATTGGTTCACCCCTTCCCCCAAGTAATTCTTTATTCAAACTATTGGTATTAGAGCCAGGTTTCTTCAAGAACAATCTAACCACTAGAAGGTAGATCCATAGGGAATTATGTCTAGGAACGAGAGTGTAGATGCTTATTCAAGTAAGATACTAGGCTTTGATGGGAAAAGCTATTCCTTCTGGAAAGCTAGGATGGAAGCCTATCTTATGTCCTTAGGAGTAGATGTTTGGAACTATGTACTAATAGATTATGATTTCCCTAATGTCCCTCCCACTGATGCAGATGGTAAAAAAATATATGGAAATAATTCTAAAGCCAAGAATTCCATTCTCTTCCACCTTAGTCAATCTAAACTCCTAACGTTTATGCACTATAAGTCTTCCAAGGAAGTGTGGGTGAAGCTCAATCAGAGTCGTGAATGATATGACAAAGTCAAGCAAGCCAAACTCCAAACCTTCGGAATGAGGTTTGAAAGTTTAAAAAAGAGTGAAGAAGAAAGCATAACAGAATACCTCCTTAGAGTTGATGAAGTAACCAATATGATTAGAGGACTTGGTGAAGAATTCAATGAAGATATGATTTTTTGAAAGGTCTTAAGATTCCTACACATGATATTTGATGTGAAAGTATCATCTATTGAAGAAATGGTTAATCTAACGGATGTCAAGATGGATCGGTTACCTGGTATTCTCACAACCTATGAGATGAAAGTAGGAAGAGATAAGTATGAACCCAAGGAGGTGGTGTTCAAATTGTCCAAGAAGGCCAAGGAGCACAAATGGCATCAATCTAATAAGGAGATGGCATAGGAAAATATGAAGGGAATTTTCCCTTTAAATGCTTTGACTATGGAAGAGTTGGAAATTTTTTGTGCAAGTTCCCTTACAAAGAAATGATTGAAAATGAAGATGATAAAAAATCTAGAAACAAATCTCATAAACATCAAAAGAAATAATTCTACAAGAAAAAGGGGCTATAGTCCAAACAGGATAATTCAGCACTAGGGTCAGACAACAAAAACTATTCAGAAGATGATTCAGATAAGTACTTACTTATGGCACTTGGAGTAGACTCGAATAAAAAAAATTATTAATGATTCTGAATAGGAAGAAGAATAAGGAGGATTAGTGGACTTTGAAGGGAAACTCATCAATTCTCTTGATGCATTAAAGAAGGAAAGGAGAAAGGAAAAACATCTAAAGAAACAACTGAAATGTGCTGAAAAAGGTATATACAACTCCAACAATGAGGAGTTTGTTTATCAAAAATAAGAACTTGAAGAATCCTTTAAAATAAAATATAGTTTATCCCTTCTATTAAAAGAAAAATAAGGATCATATGAGAAAACATAAGAAGAGAACAATCAATTAAAATAGGAGTAGTTCAAGATGAACAAGGAAACGATCTTAAAAACATGCAAACATGAAATTATGTCACTCAAAGTCAAACTAGAAGAAATTAAAAGAAAGGAAGAAGTTATTTAAGATTTTATCCATGAATGGGGAGAGAACTGTCAGAAGGAACAAGAAACATAGGTTAGATTCTAATAAGTCAGATGTCTTTAGGAAACAAAATAGGTATGGGATACTCCAGACCATAGGACTCTTCTATGGGAAATATGAACTTTTGGTTCGCAGGATTTCAGGAACCTCAGAGCTATGCTAATATGTGTCAAGAAAGAATCAATGAAGATAAAAAGGGATAAAGCCAGAGAGGAACCCATCATTGGAATAATAACTCCATCCACCCCAAGGAATCACACCACTAGAGAATGAATCAACCAGCCAAACAACAAAGCCACCTTCATGCACAAACCCATGAATCTTTCGAATTTATGTACTCTCAGTTATTTTATGGCCATCTTTATAATTTTCACCTATTTGGACATAAGGTTGTTGATTGTCAAAAGATGAAAGTTGAAAGAGATGAAAATTACAGATATAATAAGTATCAAAATCTTCGATCTCAAAACTATACCCTCAAAAATCAAAATGGATTCTCTCCCCTAATGAATGATGTTGAATTTTTCAAATATAAAAATTTTGGGCACAAATCAAGTGAGTGCCAAAGTAGGTTTGTGTATCCACCTAAGCCTCAAGACACTTGGTAACACGATTCTCAAAAATATAAGAAGAATTGGAAATGAAAATGTGGAAATAGCATGGAATGTGGACTTGCTCTATGAACCCATAATCAAGAAGAAATATGGTATGTGGAGATAATATCAAATGAATGGAGATAAGAGAAAATTTTTGTTTATAAAATAAAAGGACAAAGACAACACTGTCACTTTTGGCAACAATTCCCCAACAACAATTAAGGGTAAGGGCATATTCAATTCTGATGAAAATACTAAAGCCCAAAATGTGTTTTATGTATAAGGTATGACGCATAATTTGTTTAGTGTTAGTCAAATGTTTGATAATGGCCTTAATGTAACCTTTCGATAAAAGGACCGTGAGATCTAAAAAGAAGAAAATTGAAAGTTGGTGGAAAAATCAGTCAAACCTCACAATAATGTATATGTGTTTGATGACTCAAGAGTAAGTTGTTATTTGAGAAACTAGAGTGAATCTTGGTTATGGCACAAGAGACTTGGTCATATGAACTATGACATTTTGATAAGAGTTAGCAAGCTGGGACCTGTAAGAGGTTTTCAAATACTATCATGATATGATAATTCAATATGCAAGTCCTTCCAATTTGGTAAGAAGATGACTTATTTCAAGAAAAATACTTCTCCTCATCTAGACCACTCGAGCTAATTCAAACATATATATGCAGCCCAACTAGAGAAAAAAAAAGGTGGAGAAAGGTATTCTATGCTACTTATTGATGATTTTACTAGGGCCACTTGGATCGTGATCTTAAAGGAAAAATAAAAAAATAATTTAAACACTTTAAAAAATTTAAAGCTCAAGTGGAAAATGATAAATATCTCAAGGTAAAATTCTTAAGATTAGACAGAGGAAGAGAATTCACTTCAAGAGAATTTGAATAGTTCTTTGAAGAACATGGCATAAGGAGGTATTATTTTGTGTCTAGAACTCCACAAAAAAATGGAGTAGTTGAGATAAAGAAAAAACAATCCTAGAAATGGCCAGAGCTATTATGGATGAAGCTGATGTACCTCACATTTTCTGGGGAGAAGCAGCACAAGCAACAATGTACCTATTAGATAGAACACAAGTCGAGCCTAATAGTGATAAAACTCCATATGAGTTGTAGAACATGATACTTGCATTAGTTAAACACTACAGGGCGTTTGGGAGAAAATTATTTATCAAAAGGAAGGACAAAAATATTCGAAAGTTTGATTCATGTGCTAATGAGGGTATACTACTCAGGTACTCTAATCGATGTAAAGGATACAATTTCGACAACAAACGAACAAAGAGGCTTGAGGATTGCATTGATATTGTAGTAGATGAAATAACATCACTACCTAAGTCCTAAGGAAAAATGAACTTAGATGGAGAAGAGAGCGCATACATCAGGCCTTTGGGCCAAGATGAAATAGATTTAGATAACGAAGATGTGGAAAAAAGCACAACTCCAAGGCCTAAAGAACCTTCCCATTATGTACAAAGAGAACACCCTGATAGTCAAATTTTTGGATACTAAAGACTTGGTGTTCAAACCAGGAGGATTTTTTTTACAATCTCAAGTTGTGAAAATCTTGCTCTGCTACCTAAGATTGAGCCTAAAAAATCTCAGCCATGCAAGTGAGGACAAGTTCTAGATGAGATATATGAATGAATAACTTTAGCAAATTGAAAATAATTACACTTGGGAGAGTGTTTCCAAACCAAAAGAGAAAAATGTCATAGGTACAAAATGGTTCTTCAAAAATAAGATATATTAGTAGGCTTCAGTAAATAGGAATAAGGCTCAATTAGTTTCCAAAGGGTATGCCTAGATATAAGGAATAGATTTAGAGGAAAGCTTTGCACTAGCAGTGAGACTGTAAGCTATTAGAATGTTTGTTTCCTTTGATAGTCATAAAAATATCAAGGTCTATCAAATGAATGTGAAGTCTAAATTTCTCAATGGAGATCTAGAATAAGATGTTTATATTGAGCAATCAAAAGGATTAACATTCACTGAAGATAAAGAGTTTGTGTGCGAACTAAAAAATCCCTTATATGGACTCAAGCAAGCTTCGAGATCATGGTATGAAAGACTAGATTCATATCTTGAGTAACAAGGATTTAATAAAGGTGTTGTAGAAAACATCCTATACATAAAGTATGAAGATGATCATCTACTAATTGTAGTTCTGTATGTAGACGATATAATCATTGGCATTGATATGGAACATTTGGGACAAAAATTTACAAACTGTATGTAGACAAAGTTTGAGATGTCCATGATCAGATAATTGTCCTTCTTCTTAAGACTGCATATTTCTCTATCAAAAAATGGGGTATTTATCTCCCAATCCAATTATCTATAACAAAATTTGAAGAATTTTCAACTTGAAGATTGAAAGATAGTTAGCACTCATATGGTTATAGGCTGAAAATTGTGCCAAGAAGATGAGACACCACTGGTAAATCAAATTGAGTACAAATAAATGATAGGAATCTTGTTGTATCTCATAGCTTTGAGACCAAACATCATGCAAGCAGTGGGTCTTGTGGCCACATTTCAAGCTTTTCCTCATGAAAGTCGTGTCACTACTATAAAAGGAATTTTAAAATATATTTAAGGAACAATTGATTATGGACTATGTTATGCTAAAAGGAGAGAGTTTAAGTTGAAGGGATATATTGATGTTGATTGGATGGGAAAATTGATGGTGAGAAGAACACCTCAGGTGAAATATTCTTTTTGGGAAACTTCTTAGTGTCTTGGGTCAAAAAAAAACTAGCCTCCATTTCTTTATCGACTGTTGAAGTAGAGTATATTGAAGCTACCACTTCTTTCTCAAAAATTATATGGATGAGGCAGACCTTGAAGGACATTAAGGTCGAGTTGACTGATACTATTCTAATCATGTGTGATAATACTAGTCTTATTAGTATCTCTAAGAATCATATCATGCACTCAATTACCAAGCAAATCCCTATCAAGTTCCATTTATTAAGAGAGTAGGTTGCAACCAATGTTGTTCGAATTGAATATCTGGTCACTAAATACCAACTTGTAGATATACTTACCAAGCCACTAGTAAGAGAACAAATTCAATATCTCATGAAACATATAGCATTTGTGACTCCTCGCCCCAAATGACTCAATTTTAGCCTATGTTGGAAGATACTTAGCATGTGGGATCGAATGAAGAGTAGGTTGCAGTGCTTTAATGGGTGTATTCAAGTGAATTATTTATCACTTATGCCAAAAGGGGAGAAGATTACTGGTACACCAGAGAAGAAAAACAATGACCAAGATCATGCATGGTTTCAGTGGGAGCTTATGTTGTTTCCATGAGTGCCAAAGAAGGTGATTGTTGGGTAGTTGGCATTATCTAGATCGCTAGTGGCTACAAGTGTGTTGGCATTGGTCTCAACCAGATCAACATGGAGGTTTGTGGTAGCATATGGGTTCAAATAATAGATTGAACCTTATACACTGGAAATTTCTCTCAAAGAGATTTCCAATGGTATGTGGAAGTCCATGAATGGCCATCATGATCAAAAGTTATTGACTGTCGAAGTGAGTCCTAAGCACATTGACATATTAGAGAAGGCTAGAATATCGGGACCTCAGAAGGAGGTTCAGTTAGTCAAAGTTGGTTGAACATCGGATCCCGAATTTCGGATCCTAATATCAAAAGGGCTGAATATCATAGGTCGAAGGCTTGGGACCTTGGTGGTGTAATTAAAATTTACTGGAAATTGCATGCAAACATGATATCAAAAGGAATGAATAGTTCTTATCGGAACATCAGGACTTCCCGAGATGGCATGGAACCAGTGCAGCAAGTGAAATTTTGGGAGACTGAAATATCAGAGGTCAGGACCTCCAAGCCTAGAGATTTTGGAACCTCGAAACCTCGTAACTCCGTATAATTGTAATTCTTTGAAAGAACTAAGGTTTCCAAGCAAGAGTAAATATAAAGGAGTTCGTTGCAAAAGGAAATGATCAATGAAACCTTTCTCTCTCCTTTGATATCACACATGGAGGCTAGTGATTGGCCCCAAGTAGTTGACGAGGCAGATGACATCAGCATGACGTTCCAATACGGAAGACAAGAGGCAACGATATTTGGCATTGTTGGGTGGCCTAATGGGCCAAGTCTAGGTGACACATGTTGCCAATAATGAGATGACATGCGGCAATGATGACATATGCATAATGTCATCTCAAAGGTCATATATTTGAAGTTGGAGTTCTCGTAACTCATGTGCAATTGTTTTATGAAAACTTTCTGATGAAATGGGCTTCTGATGTTGAGTGGCACATGGTCAAGGGAGGTCCAAAGAAACAAGAACGGAGAGATGGCTTAGTACCTAAGTGTTGTGTGATTCCATGTGGGAATATTTGAGAGGTTGAAACTTCAAAATTCATTTTTAAATTATTTTGGAGAAACTTTAGATTAAAAGGGGCTGCAACATTGGTGGTGCTTTGTTTTGGAAGTCCAAAAGCACCAAGGGTGAGAAAAAACACATAGTGATATAGGCCCCCAGAAGGATCCTGGATGATATGCCACTAGTCACGACACTCGGTCCTATGGAGGAAATGTGATATAGTGCTAAGCAAAGGGAGCTAAAATCCAATCGGGACTTTGTAATTTCGTAAGGTTTGTTTAATAAAAGTTACGATATGTAGGGGCTCTAATATAATACTACAATGGTATATGAAGCCACCATTCGCAGCCCCTGGTTCCATGGTGGATGAACAATAAAGAATAAGAAAAAGGGGCCAAAGGTACATCAGATACTTTCAATTTCATAACATCTTTTTCATAAAAGTTATGAGATATGAGAGATGCAATATTATAATAGAAACGAGTATGAAGCCACAAGTCACAAGAAGCGGACCTATGGCATAAAAGAGGCTAAGAAATCACATAAGAAGGAGCTAAAGGTGTCATAACCCTATCATATCATAATCTCTCACTTAATAAAGTTACAATATGTTAAGGCTTTGATAGTTCATTACAAAGGTGTATTAAAGGTTGGATGGGTTGTAAGTAGGAGAATAAATGCATCCAAAATGTCGGGGTTATTGAATAAATAGTGAATGTCAAATATCGTTGGGTCAATGAATCAAGGACCATGATGTGTAGAAAAGAGTGTTGACGCCTGTCTCGAAGTTGAAAGAAATCCATCCCTGATCTTCCCTTGTACACCTTATAGAAATAAATGAAAGAAAAAGAATCCATGTTGAAGTACAGTCAAGTTGTGTGAGCCATTAAGAAGCATGGGGAGCCTCATTAGAGTATGAAGGTGGACTAAGATTAAATTATCAGCACTGAGAATCACACAGGGATATGGTGAAGTGAATGAAGCCCATTATGATTGTTTCATGCAGTGAAAGAATTCATAAAAAGAGGATATAATGGAAGAATGAAGTGTCATGCTAGGAGTAGACCCTTGAGTAGTGTGGATGTCGATGGAGGCAACATTATGGCTAGTGTAGTAGAGGAACAAAAATTATGATTTCCATCGAGCAAGTGGGGAATACAGATTGTAGTGAATGTGCTAAAGTGAGTGGAGCAAAGAGTGTGAAAATTGGGCAACTAGCCCAAGTTTTGAACTGAAGCAAATTGTTGCTAAGTGAGACCAAGAGAGCCAATGGAAAGTAGATGACTGAGAGGAGAAGTATGATACTACAATGAAATAGATTAATGTTTCTCTAAATATGTCATTTCCCTTGCTTTCAGTTTGAAAATTGCATGAGAGGTAGAACAATGGCTAGAGAAGGTGGTGGCCTACATTACTAAGAGGTTTTTTCCCCTTGGAAAGTAGGTGCTTGCTATTTTAGGGGGCCACTGCTTGCTATGAGTGGGTCCTAAAAAAAAAATTAATGTAGTTAACTATTGAAGAATCTAGGGCAATGTGGATAATGAGATTCTTGTTAACATGATAACTATTTGTGACGTATTTAACTCTACTTCTTAGCACAATATTCACTTGTTATTATTATTAGAGTGTGTCTTCTTAGTTCATGAAATAGCTATAAAAGAACAAAGAGACAAGAACACATGATATTGGATTTCTTCCAGAGCCAAAAGCTCTCACTCTTTGAGAGGAAAACCCACACAAAATTCTTCTTATAGAGATTCCAATCGACGAATACCAAGACCATGACCCTTGAACTATCAAGCCACTCCAAGACCAAGGCAACAATCCTCTTCTTTGTCACTTTCGAGATAATATTCATTATTGCTACTATACAAAGGTTGACTTTAGGCATCAAATAGGTCATTACAGTTGCATCATTGTTGTTCCTTCATTTGCACTTATTTACTAAGATCATTTTTGCACCTTGAGACCACTAATGTGCCTTTTCTAAGATTGTTGTCATAATAATGAGATCTATATTTTGATATGTATATATGGGAGCCATACTGAGATAGTGATCTTGTAGTTATGCCTACCTCATGACTCTCTTTATATGATTATGTTGAGGCAGAGAGTATTCCTATAGGCTCATTGAGATCCTCATATTTATCATTATTATGAGAGTGTATCTTCATAATAAGCGAATTGAGACTATGTTCACTAATGTGGAATCGTCTTCACCACTCTTCATCACAATTATACTGAGAGAATATTACTAATAGATCACCAAGACAGTGACTGCATTTTTTTCATGACTACGTTTAGTATTTCACACCTTTTATCATCAGGAGGCCAAGACACAAAGATACATACCACTATAATTTCCTACACCGAGACACTATAATCATCACCGAGACTATACCTTATTGCACCTCTGAATTTATAGAGGAATCTGAAATTCTTTATGTACTTTTGTTAAGTTCAATGAGGTATTCATAGTTTTTATGCCTCCATAAATAATCTAGCATGAGTGTAGACTATTGTGTCACTTAATTTGAGCCCACATGACTATTCTTTGTATCATTTTTCTGGTCGAATTCATTGCTCTCTTCATCGTTTAGCGTGTTGCCTTCTTGAAGAGGATTATGCTTGTCATGGAGGGTTGATCTAGACTCTAGGTTGACTAATATACATTACATAAATGCTCAAGAAGAGGTCTTTAACTTTTCTTTGACATGTTGAATTTCATATAAAACTTCAACATATGCTAGACCTATGTAATGAACAAGAAACTCATTTTATAATTTACAAAAATAATATTTCTTTTCTTTAACATGTACAAAGATCAAAATTATATTTATGAAGACCGAAACTACTTAACTTTCTTCAACATTAAGTAGGTGCTTAATTTTGTTAGGTCCCTATAATACTAGTTATTCCTCCATTAATATTGTCATTGTAGACCACATTATTATTATTGTGCCCCTATTGTCCCCATAGTGTTATTAGTGTGCCCCATAGACGCCCACTATTGTTATTGTTATGCACTTATATTATTATTGTTATGTCGGCTCTCATTATATTGTGACCCCTTAGACTCGTATATATAGAAAGGAGGTTTAGTCATTTCTAGCATCCAAGAATTATTCATTTGTGTAATGTAAAGGAGGTCTCGCCCCTAGAAGATTCTATTTTGAAGTGGTTGCTCTATCTTCTCTACTATTTTCTGAGCTGGTTACGTAACATTTAGTATCAGAGCTTTGGATTTAAGGGTTTTGCAGATCCAAAGAGGCCATCATGGCATTTTCTCTATAACTTTATTTATACAATGTTTCAGATACTAAAAAACTACCCATTTGATCCCAAGTCTTGATTATCCTCGGGTCTAAATTTCTGATCTTTTATCGCTATATGTTATGAGATATGATCTAAGGAAGTTAGGGTTTTTGCAGGCTCCTAAACTATGTTTGAAACAAGTGACCTTGGGAAAATTGTCATAACTTTCTCTCTAAGTATCAGAATGAAATTTCGTCAGAAGTTACATAAATCAGACGGACTATGTTTTCTTGTGCATCATTTTCAGGTCCAAAGGTTGAAACAGTGACATGTGGTACTTCATACAAGTTTGATCTACTGAAAAACCGTATAATCAGGTCATCTTGAGAGATTGGGCATAAATCTTTCTTGGAGAATCCAATTTTGATCAAATTGGTGGTGTTGGAAAGAGGATTGTGAGAGCTACCACATTTCGCAATTTTAGACCTTGGAGATCCAAAATTTCAGAGATACATCAGATTCAATATCGAGCTCCTACAAAGTGAAAAAATGTGTGTAGTTGTTTTAAAATTTTTCATAAGTTTGGTTTGAAAAATTAGCTTGAAAGAATTCAAATGGCATAGTGAAGCATAATTATCATTAATTGATGGCTCGAAGAAATAAAATGGAAACACTTAGTAAGAAACCTAAAATCTCTAGCATGACTCATGAAGAAGAGGAAGAAATGAAACATGATATATCAAAATTACGAAACCAAGTGCAACAAAATTCACTCTCACAAAAAGTAACAGAAGCTAAGATGGTTGGTTTAAAGAAAGGCATGGAAGCTGAGATGGATGTCATGGAAACTAAAATGGATGGTTTAAAGAAATGCATGGAAGCTAAGCTGGAAGGAAAAATGGAAGATTTGAAGATAGATTTGACAAATTTTCAACAATAAATGCTTACTAATGGCGAAAGGGTAGTAAAGGAAACTCAGGAGGAGAACAAAATAAATGATAATCATGATTTCATAGACTCTAATAGTGGATTGAAGACCCACCATGTTCCAAACATCATTATGAGTAAGTTTGATGGCAAGGATCCTGTAACATGGATACTGCAGATGCAGTAATAGTTTGATATCCATAATGTGAAAAACACACAAAAGGTACACATCGCAACTTTATATTTGGAACCAAATTAGTTTGTATGGTATCGATGCCTTTACTCTTGTAAATAAATTGCCACTTGGGAAATTTTTACGAAAGAAGTGACAGCACAATATGAAGATAAAAAAACCAACACCTTTTTTAGCCAATTAGTAAATCTCAAACAAAATTGTTCAGTGATGGAGCACATTGAGTACTTCCAAAAATTGAATATAAGGGTAAAAGATATTCTAGAGGAGAATAGAATTGATGTGTTCATAGGTACTTTATGGATATCATCCACCATCCATGACATCATATTTAAGATAAAATTCTAAGGTTCACGTGGTGGAAGATCATGTCGATCATCAACAACAAGTTCTCCAACTCTTAAAGGATAACCTCACTTTGGTGCAGAATAGAATGAAATAACAAGCACATCAACATCGGAGTGAAAGAAGTTTTGATGTAGGTGACTAGGTATTCCTACGCTACAACCATATCAACAAATGTCCCTCAAGAAAGCTAAGAAGGATAATACATTATCACCAACGTATTATGGTCCATACAAGGTGTTGCAAAAGATTGGTACATTGGCATACAAATTGGAGCTTCCTACAGCTTCTCGAGTGCACCCAGTTTTCCATCTTTCATGTTTAGAGAAGGTTATAGGTGACAAACTCACAGTTCAAACAATATTGCTAGAACTTGACAAGGAAGGAAAAATCATATTGGAACTTGAAGTAGTCACTGAAACAAGAACTCGACAACTACAAAATCTATCAATTTTGGAGTATCTCATCAAGTGGAAGAACTTAACAATTGAAGATTCGACATGGGAGGACGAGAATTTTATACAAAAGCATCCAGAACTACTCAAATGTTTAGGACAACACGTTTTTGGAGGAGAGGGGCATATTAGGTCACTATAATACTAGTGATTCCCTCATTACTATTGTCATTGTAGCCCTTATTATTATTATTATTCCTCTATTATCCCCATAGTGTTATTAGTGTGCCCCATAGAAGCCCACTATTTTTATTGTTGTTCCCTTATATTATTATTGTTATGTCACCTTTGATTATATTGCAACCCCTTAGACTCTTATATATAGAAAGGAGGTTTAGTCGTTTGTAGCATTGAAGAATTATTCTTTTGTGTATTGTAAAGGAGGTTTCCCCCTCGAAGAGGCTGATTTTGAAGTCGTTGATCGATATTGTCTTCTATTTTGTGACTTGGTTACATAGCAAATTTACATCATAATAACAAACATATTGGTGGATTTTTACTTTTGGGTTTCCACATAAAAATACGAGTGTCAATATGTGTATGTTTTTCATGTGATGGATTGTATGTACATGTGAGTGCCTTCTGTTATTGATCATCTGTATTGTGTGTGAATGCTCTCACATTTAATTGACCATAACGAAAAGAGTTAAAGACTTATAGTTAAAATTGAAAAAAAATCACTATTACTGATTCATCTCCCCTCTCAGTAATTCCTTATTCCAATGCCTTGCATTTAGAATATAAACTACTTGGGTTTATAATATTAATATTCACTTATGTTTATAATATTAACACTAACAGTTTATAATATTAATCTTTTGGGCTCTCAATATTAATACCTTTTGTTTTTAATATTAATCCCTTGGGTTTATTAATCCCTTAGGTTTATAATAATGATCGCTTGGGTTTACTAATCTTAGTGTTTATATTCTTATGGCTTAATATTAATTCTAAGGTTCAATGTTATTCCTTTGGGTTTATAGTTCCTTGCATTTTATAATATTTATATTAGGGTTTATATCCCATGGGTTTATAATATTAATGACTTGGTTCTGTGAAAAGTATTTTCATAATATGGAAATCAATCATAGTAATCCAGGGTCAATAATGATCAACCATGGTCAACATTGTTCAAACATTGTCAACATTGGTCAAACATTATACAATGCCACATTGTGACAAGGATTGTCCCAATATGAAAATAAACCATGGTTTATAACATTAATCCTAAGGTTTAATAAAAATCCCTTGTGTTTATAATCACGGTCAACCATGGTCCGATGTTGCATTGTGACAATTTTTTTCTAAATATGAAAATCAATGATGGTCAACCATGGTTGAACGTCACATTGTGAAAAGTATTGTGTCAATATGAAAGTCAATTATTGTCAAACATGGTCAACCATGTTTTTTTTAGGGTTTATAATATTTATCTTAGGGTTTATATACAATAGTATTGTAATATTAATCCCTTCGGTTTAATACTATTCCATTGAGTTTTTAGTATTAAACCCTTGGGTTTATTAGTGCCTTAGGTTTATATTATAAATCCTTTGGGTTTATTAATCTAAGAGCTCATATTATTAGGGTATAATATTAATAATGATAGGGTTCATAATATCAATCCTAGGTTTGATATAAATCCATTGGTCTTATAATATAAATTCCTTGGGTTTCTAATATTAATAGTCTACATTTATAATATTAATACCAAGGCTTTATAGTATTAATCACTTATGTTCTCTATATTAATCTCTTGGGTTTATAATAGGAATCTTGTTGGGATTATAAAGCCAAGGGAATAATAGTAAACCAAAGGGAATAATATTAAACCCTAGGAATATGATCCCTTAGATTAATAAAACCAAGTGAATAGTATTAAACCCTACAAAATCCTTACATTTGTCATATTAATAATATCTTTGGTTTTTAACATTAATCCCAAGAGGTTTTAATAGTAATGTGTTGGTTTTAACGGTTTTTTAGGTTTGTAGTATTAATAATCCTTTGGGTTTTTAATATTAATTCTGTTGGTTTATTATTATTCCATTGGATTTTCAATATTTATTCCTCGCATTTATTATAGTTGGGTCTATTAATTATTAATTCTTTTGTTTGTGAACACTTTGGATTTTTAATATTAATCACATTGGTTACTTAATTCCTTGGGTTTATGATATAAATAATCTGTTGGGTTTATATTCCTAGACATTATAATCTTAGAGTTTTATAATTAATATTAGATTTGATATATTAATATATTATTTTAGCATATTAGATTGATAATATAACATATATTAAGTTGACGCTTACAACGTATATCAACCACATTTATAAATGTGGTTGTGCTAGTAATATAAACATTGTAAAATTCATTTTATTTTTTTTGTCAAGCAAAAAATAATTCACAGTCAAAGCAAAAGTAATAAAACATAACATTCTCAAACCTTTCCTTTTCATTCATTCTTACATCTTTCAATAAAAACTATTATTATATTTTCATCGCTTCATAGACAGGAAACCAGCCTAAACTGTGATGGAGGATGATAGAGGATGATATAGCCATTCCCTTACTCTTCATATAATAGGAACATTATTATATCATTATCGCTTCCAACATGGAAAACCAAAAATAAATAAAAAATATTATTTATAAAACATATTAATTAGTAAAATATTTAATATGCGACATTATTTTATTATTATTATTAAATTAATATTCAAGGTAAAAGTGAAAATTTAAAGAAATATATTTCTATATTAATATACTATTTTCAATTTGTTTATAAAAAATAATTTTAATAGAATGAAAATAGATTTATGGGGTAGCTCAATTGGTGATGCTTGTGAAAATGAAATATTATCTTCTAAGATTTTCCATTTCAAATCCCTTAATTTTATGTTGGACACAATGTTGGAGATTGTTTGACATAGTGTTTTCATTGATTGGCACCTGTGATTGGTCTTGGAGGTTGATGTTGCAGTAATTGGTGTCAAAGGTAGCATCAACTTAGATTTTTAGGTCATTTGTAAAGGACAATTCCAATAGTATAATTATTGAAGGTTCCTTAAAAGCAATATGACTATGATTGGTGGTTGCATGCCTCAATGACCTGTTTCTTATATATATTTTATGGAGGTGTTGATGGTGTTGGATACCACCAACATGTAGGGGATCCCCCTGATATGAGGTCCCAATTAGACCTTACATTATTTGGTGTAGAAGTCCCATCCGGAAATACATCTCGGTTGTCATTTTCTTAGACATTTTCCTTGAATTAAGCAATTAGCATGAGAGAGAAGTGCACATGTGATTTTGATTGAACAACATAGTGTGCTTTGTGAATGTTTAGTTGTAGATGTATCAAGGTTCAATCGCTGCAGGGGAGAGGAAGTGAGCCTCGAAAAGATAAGTAATAGTACTAATCTAGCAGAAACACATGCACATAGATAAGAAATAATTGTTAAACATCAACCAAAATAGTTCACATAGATGCTATGATCCTTAAATCATCACAACAAATCTGCAACAAGTTTGGCACCAAAGTCACCAAAATAGTTCAATTACTTCATTACATGTTAAAGTTAGCATAAAATGCAAACATTAGAATAATATTCTTAAAACATCCACGATCTATGCATGAAAATGTGTTGGAAAAATGGCTTCATGTATGAAGCAAAAGTTCTAAGATACATAAGTACAATGAACATCGCTAGCTCCAACAGTGGAGCACTAGATCCACTAATTTCTCCTGAGAAGTACTATCTCTATCTCTCTAATGCATTGTGGGAGCAGCCAAGATTATATATCCTTTGCTTGAGAAATGATACTCCTTTTATATCTTGAGACATCACCTTTCATATCCTCATTACTCTTAACTTTCAAACTTGTAATGACCTTTGGAATTCTATAACCCTTAAATTTCCAAATGAATTTTGGAATTACATGTATTTTATACTTCTATAAGTGGCTCTTTTTTCCATACATGACTCTTCAAATTCCACTTCTTTGTATTTACAATAGTTGCATCATTACATCATAATTTCCACATCATCATGTGATCCTGACATGAAAATTCATTGTCGTTAATGATTAGGACTCATAGTGACTATGGCATGGACTTTCTTTGATGGGTGATAAGTTTACCACTTGTATCTTCGATCTTGCATGCAACTCCCATGTTGTTCATGTCTTCATCCTCAAAAGTGTCTTTGATCTCATGGAGCCTTTTGGGTTCCTTCGATCATTAGGATTTCAATGTGTTATTTGTTCTTGAATGTTTCCTTTGATTTCCCTCCTTTCCTGATCGTCTTCAAGCATCCTTGCCATGCTATTATTGAAATATATGCAACTACAATCACTCATGGAAAGAAAACATCAACCTAAAAAATATTCTATCCTAACATGTTTCATGAAAAATTTATGTT
This sequence comes from Pinus taeda, assembly GCA_000404065.3. Lineage (NCBI taxonomy): Eukaryota > Viridiplantae > Streptophyta > Pinopsida > Pinales > Pinaceae > Pinus > Pinus taeda. Next base: position 73,568 of record APFE030949547.1, on the reverse strand, counting down.
CACGACTTATCAGTGTACTTGGGAAGAACAAGGAATCTTCTAGGTGCAAGGGTCCACCTTGAAAGGACGAAGAGATGAAGCTTCAACACTTATGAATGTGATAAAAAAGAGAGAGAAAACTCAATGGAGTGCAAATGGCACAGTTATGAAAGAGAAAGGAGGATAAGTCAGGCTTCCCAAGTGCATTGTGCCCTCAACGGAGACATGGAGGGTGTAGGGTGCACTATTGAAGGATGAAGTGTTGAAGCTTTGGGGCTTCGTGATATGCTCATGTGCTCAAGAACGCCAAAGAGGGTGCAAGGTACATTCATGAAGATTTAAGGGTTAGGCTTCAAGGCTTTGGGGTACGCTGATGAGCTCAAGGGGGTCTTGGAGGGCATAGGGTGCATTGTTAAAGGTTGAAGGAGTCAGGATGATGCTTCAATAATGCGCCATGTGCTTAACTAGGACAAAGGCATTCTCTAACGGTGCAGTTCAGAACAAGGAAGCAGGATGAGTATAAGGATTTCAATATGCACTCTTAGAGGGTACAAGGTGAACTTCATAACAACAAATTGTTCTTAATCAAGGCTTAAGAGTGTGTTTTTGTTCTCCTAGACTTAATGTGTTCACTTGTGCAACCAAAATTTGTCTGTGTAGAAGATAAAACAATGAGTGAACACAATGATTTAAGACATAAAATTAAGTGTGATACATTCCAAATCATAAATAAGACTTATATATACTTGGACAGTGAAAAATACACATCAAAATGCCAGTTTACAAACACTCCCAAAGTACAATTAACAAAGTGTGTGTTACTACGACCAAAAGTGGTGTTTTCCAAAAAAACATATATTTTATGACTCTGAAGTGCACTATGGATGTTATAAATGATGTGACTACAATTATGAATTATCAAGAACACTTGAAGGATGTAGAATGGCTTGAAATGGCACTTGACGACCAAAGATACAATTGATGCGACAGTTGGGTATGCCTCAAAATTTGGATGTAGTGAGATTTTGTAGGGTATTTTAACTGACAATAGGAAGAAGATGAAGTCAAACACCCTCGTAAAATGCCTTGATTTATATCCCTCTAGAATACCTTTCCAATGGTATATCTCCCTTAGAAAATCTTATTGAAGAGATATTGCAAGTTGAAGTTGGGCAGTCGATTTGTTTTTAAGAAGTTTAAAGGCTCAGGCCATTTTAGAAGAAAATAAAGAGTGTGCAATAGAAAGAGCCAAACTTCACATTAGTTTTGGGTCATATTTTTATTCAGTAAATTCTATCTGTTTGTGGATGTAGGTGCAGAAGAAGTCCCAAATTTAAAATGTTTGAGGGTGTAGGTGCATAACGGTCTTGAACTGAAACTCATGAACATAGTTCTATATGATGGCGAAGTTCATGTGTTGATTGGGAATTTATCCCTAAAGGTTTATTTCAAAGAAAACATAATAATATAAATTGAGGCTTATTTTCTTCTTTGTATAGGTTGATGAAATGGTAGAAGAATGTGGCCAATGTGGTGGCACTAGCTAGTCATGGATGTTGACATGGCATCTTGTTCAAGTTTTACATTGTAGGCCACTTTGAAGTTTTAAAATGGTCAAGTTGGTCATATCCATGTGACACATGACACCATTTAGAGGATGCCATCTTCTAGGGTGATTTCATCATGTTAAAATAAGCATAATCAACTAATGATGTGGCATAGAATTATGAATTGTGTTGGTTGGTTATGTTTGTAGAATATTCTCTATGTTATAGAATTTTTAGAATTCTATTTGGGGTAGGAAGTGAGCTTGAAACATATGTTGCTCAATAGTTCAATATTTTGGATGACTTTCTCCTACACAACATCAAATAATGCTTGAACATGAATAGGAGGATGATCACATTCTATGTTAAGAACTTGATCATAGTTTCATTCATATGAAAATAAGCTCGAGTTGTGAAGAGGTTGGACACTTGATAATTTTGCAATGGGATCAGTTATGAAATTAAATTATTTTACTACATTTTTGGACAATGGATAATTGTATAAAATAGAGGATACGATCAGATTTGGCGATGAGAAGTGGTGGATAAACAGTCGTTTAGAATAAAACACGAGATTGTGTTTTCTAGTTGATGCAATCATAAAAAACGATAGAGAAGATTTAAATGGAAAGTGTGGTTGACAGAACTAAATATAGAGTTTCTTGACATTCCAATATGAAGGAAAAGAGTTTTATAGGATATTTCCAACAAAATACAGCTAGAATGAATTTAAGAAACTCCTAAGGTTGAAGAAGAATAAATCGAAGTACCTGTTGTTGAGAAGTCTCTAATGGGAATGAAAATAAAGAGTAACAGAGAAGTGAAGCGGGTGTGGGATAGTCAAAATGAGTGCACAATGAGAAATAATACAAATTGAAAGTCAATGAACCTAATAACAAATTTATTACCAAAAAAAAGTGTTACAGATTATGCCTATTCATGTTCCTACCTGGGAGAGAAGAGCCTATAGAGGCACACATGAGCCCCAAAAGCCAAACTAGTTGTGTGTGAGTAGTGTTAACAATTTGTAACCATCTTAAAGAACATTATTGGAGGTCTTAACTTGAAAATCCTACGAAAGAGTAAATCTAACTAGAAATAGTAGGTTTGTTCATATACATATCTAAGGTTGGTGCCTCTAAGAAAGTTGGTGCTTTATATTCAAAGGTGGTTTGGGCCTCCTGTGAATATGTGCTCATATAAATAATTGCTGTACAAAATTTGGTGCTTTAAATTGACATCATAATAAAAAAAGCTTTGGTGGTTTTCCTTCTTGAAGGGTTTCCATGTTCAAAACAATGTGTACAATTGTGAATGCATTTTTGTTCTGTGATTGTGCACCATATGTTTAAAGAAGAAAATAATTATAATTATTAATGAAACCACGACACTCCCTGATTAGTAATTCATGATTCCAAACAATTGGTATAACAATCGATTCCTTGAAGAATAATTTAATTGTTGGAAGATAGATCTACAACAACTCATAACAAATCAAGATATCGAGACAAGTAGAGTAACCATATTTGATGGAGTTAATTATGTATATTAGAGAGATAGAATGGAAGCATATATCATGTCCCTTAGAGTGCATGTATGAGCTACAGTATAATTTGGATACATAGTTCCAACAACTTCACCTACATATCCTGATGAAAGAAGTGTGTACATCAATAATGTAAAGGCCAATAATAGAATTGTAATTGGCCTTAACCAATATGAAATGATAAAGGCGATGCACCAAGAATCAATAAAAAACACCTATGAATATCTCAAAAAATGCTATGAGGGAGATAAAAAGGTAAAGCATGACAAACTTCAAACCTATAGAATGAAATTTGAAAGTCCTAGAATGAATGATGAAGAAAACATTGTTGAATGCTTCCTTAGAGATGATAAAGTATCCAATATTATTATTGGGCATGGTGAACACATTAAAGACAAGGGAATGATCCAAAAGGTTTTAAAATCACCCCCTATGATATTTAAAGCCAATATTTCAACCATAGAAAAGATGATAGAATTAAACACTTTAACAATGGAGTAGTTGCATGGAACCCTCATTTCTTATGAGATGAGAAGAGGGGAGGGTAATTCCAAGACAGAGGAAGAAACATTAAAATCCTCCAATAAATCCAAATAGTGCAAAATACTACAATATTACTTCAGATGTGACTCAGATGAGCAAATGGCTCGGTTTGTGAGAAAACTTAAAAGAATCACAAACATAAAAAGGTAAGCTACCTCTAAAATTTTTAAAATGTGGTATAGTAGGACACTTTGTTTTTGAATGTCCTTATAAATATAAGAATCAAGAGAAGGAGAAATAATAAAATAGCCAAGATAAATATCAAAAATATCAGAGGAAAAAGACTTAAAAGAATAAGAGCTTTTACTCTTAGGAAGATAGTGAATCATCTCAAGAAAGTAGTGAAGAATCCTCTTAGGGAGAAGAAGGGGAATTCATGTTCATAGCTTTTGAATATAATACTAAGTTTGAAGGAAAATAATATTCTAAAGGAGTGGTGGACCTCAAGGTAGAACTAATGAATGCACTAGAGGAGATAAAGAAGGTCAGGAAAAGGAACAAGCTATTGAAAGAGAAACCTCTAAGAGTTGAATAAGGTATTTCTATTTTTGAAAATGAAATTAAAACCTTCAAAAAGTAAAGTTAAAAGAGACTCTTAGACTTAAATACATTGTAGTTCAGTAATTAATGGACAAACAAAAGAGTCATGATAGTCTAGAGGATGAGAATGAAGCCCCAAAACTAGAATTGACAAAAAGGAAAGAAATTACTAGTTTAGATGCATATGATGGAGATATCATCTGTCTAAAAACTTATATTGAAGAATCTAGGAGAAAAAAATAGCTTCATATGAACCAAGTAGCTAAATGGGAAAATAACTACCAAGATTTAGAGGAAGAAGTTGTATCTCTAAGAACAAATTCCATGAATATGAAGCCCAATATCGATTTACACCTTAGGTTCATTAACGATTTAGAATCACTTGATGATCTCCTTAGCTCTTAAAAAACATTAAAAACCAAGTTGGTGTAGGATATAAAGAAACTTAATATACTATTATCTTTGTACTCGAGAAAGGCACGCCAACCTGACTTTCCTCTTTTGTAACTGAGAATAGCACACCAACATGAATTTCCTCTTTGTATGGGTTAATTGCATAGAATAATGTCATGGCCAGTGAGGTGGCACTGACTAGGCATGGAGGATCACCTAGGACATTGTGCAAGTGACACTTAGAAGGTCGTTTTATACTTTTTGGAGGGCTAAGCAAGCCAAATCCGTTTGAGACATGACACCATTCAAAGGATGCCATGTGGTAGGGTGATGCCATCATGATGAAAGAAGCATCATTAGCTAATGATGTTACATAACATTGGGAATTGTGCTTACATGTTTCATGTTTGGAAGATTCTCTACGTTATAAAATTTTAGGATTTCTATTTGAGGTGGGATTGGGTCCAAAACATTTGTTATTCGGTTGTTTAGTATTCCCGATGGCTTGCTCCAGCTCAACAAGGCGTAAGGCCCAAACCTGAATAGGAGGATAGGTGAACTTTGTGTTAAGAATTTCGTCATAGCTAGGTCATATGAAAAAAGAGCTCAACTTGTAAAGAGCTTGGACAATTGAAATTTTGGTGTGAAGATTAGTTATGAAATTAAATGATTTTTTTGAGTCACTTGACAGTGGATAAATACAAAAAATAGATGATGATAGATGATTTTCAGATGACAAGTGGTGGATAAGCACCCTTGCAGAATGTAGCAGAAGATTGATTTTTCTAGTTGGGATAATTTCTCCTAAAGATAGAGTACCTTTAATTAAAAATTTTGGTTGGCAAAATTAAATATAAAGTTTCTTGACATACTAAGCTGAAGGAATAGACTGTTAGAGGAGTTTTATAACAAACTGCAGATGTAATGAACTGAAGAAACTCGTCCGGCAGAAGAAGAATAAATTGAAGTGTCCCTTATCGAACAATGTGTAATGGGAATGAAAAAGAAGTGCAATAGAGAAGTGAAGTGGGTGTGAGTTTTCCACAATGAGTGCATAGTATGAAGAAAATAGAAATTGAAATTAGTCGAACATGATAAAAATTTTGTTGTAGAAAAAAAATGTTGTAGATTGTGTCTTTACATGCACCTACGAAAGCGAAAAGAGGCCATCAAGGCATATATTACTGGTAGAAAATGAAGTTGTTGTGTGTGAGTAGTGGTAACAAATTTTAATTAAATTAAAGAACATTGTTGAAGGCCTTAGCTTGAAAATACTAAGAGTAGAGCTAACTCACAATAAAAGGTTGGTGCTTGTATAGCTCTAATATTGCTGCCTCTAAGCAAGTAGGTTCTTGCTAATCTTAGGGGGTTGGGGCCTCCTATAAGTGAGTTCTCACAAAAAATAATTGATGTAAACAAAGTGGGTGCTTTAAATTTACATTATAATGAAAAACAAGATTTTGTGATTTTTCTTCCAAAAAGATATTTGCGTTAAAAACATTGTGTATAGTTGTGAATGCATTTTTGTTGTGTGATTATGTAGTATTTACTTAAAAAAACAAAAAATTATAAATAAAATGCAATTCCCCTTTGGTCTCTTAATAATTCCCCATTCCATACAATTTTGTTGTGTGATTATCTAGTATTTGTTTAAAGAAAAAAAAATTATAATTATCTTTTCACCCTTCCCCTCTTAGTACTTTCTGATTCCAACAATTTACTTATGAGCCATGTGCTATACAAGGCCAAATTACCAATTCCTTTAGTATCTATATATTATATATTGAAACTATAAATTATAATATATTTTTTGAATGTAAACTTCTATAATCCATAATGTTTATAGAAGAATTATTTAGATTTAGATCACATAGGATTTTTTTGGTCAAGAACCTTCCATT